>JAYMFT010097802.1:0-13845 GCA_038088735.1 Panulirus argus | reverse complement strand
GTGACTGGAGCCTTCAAAAAAAAAAAAAAAAAAAAAAAAAAAAAAAAAAAAAATCATTTGATGATTATATGTTTATTGGGTTTAAAAGCTTATTAGATTTCTAATGATTCAGATGCATTCTCCAACATTTTTGGTATGGGATACTTTTTTTTTCCAAGGAAGGAGATAATGACTTGTTCTCAAGATCTATATAAGAACCCCAAATAAAGAATTCAGAGAACTGTCAAAATACATTGGTATATTCTTCATTGGATTAGACATGTGTATCCTAGTCTGCTTACTAAACTTTTAAATGGTGAAGCAATATTATACTCATGCAAATATTTGTAAATTTTCAGGTTGGGAGGGACAGCAGTGTTCCCGTACCTGTCCACTTGGATTGTATGGAGGCAACTGTACTGCAAGATGTAACTGTCAAAAGAGTGGATCATGTGATCCTGTTAATGGGAAGTGTACTTGTGGTCCTGGTCATTTTGGGGACAAATGCGAAAGTACATGTGATCAAGGAAAACATGGCTTAGATTGTGAGAGCATCTGTGCCTGTGTTGGACCAAATGTTGAAGGATGTGACCCTGAAACTGGGAGGTGTATGTGCAAGCCTGGGTTTAGAGGTAAGGATGAAGCATTTAGAGATGTGTTGGTGCAATATTTTTTCATACTGTATATAGGCAGATTTTCAAATGTTAACAAAAAGAGTCCCAAGTTTGTTATCATGGTTAACCAGAGCGTAATATTCATGATAATGTGATATACAATGCAAACTGATGAGATATTGTTTACGAATGCTCTGTAGTTACTTATGTAGTACTTTACAACAAGGGAGTTTTACACCCATCTCTTGAACATTATCATGTATGTATTCCTTAAATTTCTCCATGCTGTGTTAATTATCAGTGTCTTCAATCAGTTTATTCTGTTTGTTGATACTCACCCCAACTTTCATTTGCCCTTTTACTCAGCCCCTGTACTTTCCTTTTGACCCCATGCTGCTTTCTCATGCACATTTCCCAATCGCTAGCACTCATTCCCTGTCAGTAATGCTCATATGCTTTTTCTTTTATCTTTCACTATCAAGTTAACTTTATCATCCCTCCACTCATTACCCTTTTTCTTATGCTCACCTCCCACTTTCCGCATGTCACACACTTTTCTAAGATGTCAGCACTGCTTGTCTAAATACCTCAAATTCGTCACCCACCCTCCTAGCTTCATTTGCTCTAACCTTTTGCCATTCTGCACTCAATTTCCCCCAGTTTCTCTTCACTGAAGCCTATTTTCCAAGCTCAGGTACTTTCACGAACCTCTTCTCACCCATATCATTTCCTCTTTTCTGAACACCTATACAAGTCTTCACCCTCGCTTCCTCCAGATAATGATGAGACATCCCACAGCTGCCCTTGTCATCATATGCACACCTATCATTAGTATATAATTAAGTAATGCCTGTTTATCTTCTTTCCTACTCCACGTATACTTATGAAAGTCCCTCTTTTTAAACTAGGTATCACTGGTCCTTTTTGAGCACACAACTCCACAGGCTGTTCACTGTTTCCATTCACCTTACTGAATATGTCATTCTCCCACTGCCACATTACCCACTTCTGCATTCAAATCACCCATCACTTATACTGATCTTTTTTATCAAAACTGCTGACACTCACTCAGCTCCTCGAAAAATATTAACCTCTCTTTGTTTGTCCTCATGGCCAGGTGCTTAAGCACCAATAATCACCTACTTTTCCTGATCCACTTCCATTTTTACCAACATCAGTCTGTGGCTCACTTCCTTATACTCTTACACATATTCCCATCATTCCTAGAGCTGAAGTTCTACCCCTTCCTTAGTTCTCACCCTTACATTAACCCCTGACTTTAACTTGAGATATTCCCACACCTTTCTTCTTTTCTCCTGAGCTTTGTTTCACTCAGAGCTAGAACATACTTGTTCCTTTCCTAGAACATGATACCTCTCTCTCCCTTCTCCTCATCTTGGTTACACTGACACAGATTCAGATACTCAGCCTGAGCCTTTTATGGAGGATAAGCGCTTGTACTTGGCTCCTTTTCGATTCCAACTTTTAGAAATTGAAGTACAAGTAGAGGATATCCAGCCCCCTGCCTGTCTTAGTTGCCGTCTACAATACACAGGGAACATGGGAAGTGTTCTTTCTCTTGTATCCCAAAGGATACTTACTTCCTGCCCCAAGAGCCCCTTCTATCCTTATAAGGCACCTGCAACACTCAGGAAGCTAGCCACATCCACTGGTCAGGACCACGGGTCTTAAATTGTTGTGATGTTTTTATGTTTATGTGCGGAGGGTGCAGAGTTACTGAGCAGTATGTGTTCAATAACTTCTTCGTAATTGTTGCATCATGGACCTGAAGGGTTCTGGGATAAAAACTGAAATGGTGTGTGTACTGTTGTAGCAATGGTTGATGTCCAGAGTGTAAGCATGATTGATTGACCTGAGTTTGTCTTATGAATTTGGTTTCTTTGGATGGGTTGGAGTTTATAAAACTGAGCTATTAGGTCAGTTGTTTAGTGCTTGGTGGGTTATTTCAGTATGTATATGCTTTGTCAAGGAATGGTGGGATTTGTGAGTAGAAGTTACTAAAGTGAGAGGCAGGTATAAGCTTTTTATTTCTACCAGGGGTTTGGTGGTTAGATATAGAGAGGTTAGGGTAGGAGAGGTCTTGTGTTGGGTCCTGAGCATGTTGAGGTGGGTACTGGATTGGGAAGATCTTTCTTTTATTGTGAAGGTGGAGAGTGCTTGTGGTTATTAGGCAGTCAGTGATTGTTCATAGTACACTATTTTATGGTTTGCAGCTTTGTTATATTTACTTTTGAGAATGGAAGACCAGGCAGGTGAGGCATAGTTTAAAGTGGAGTGGTTAAGTTACTTGTATAAGATGTTGAGGGATTCTTTTCCTTGTCCACATCTGGTTCCAGTCAGTGTTCTGAGGGCATTTAGTTTGTGTGTTGCATTTTTTGTAATTGGTGTGGGGAGTGAATGTCACATGTGTGTTGTAAGTAATGTCTTGAATGGTTGGTGTTTTGTTTAATTGGAGACACTGTCCATTCAAGGTGACTGGAGGGTGTGAGCTGATTTTATGTCTGTCTGGGGTTAAAATGTCTGAAGATGCAGACATTCTGTTATGGGTAAGTCATTGTTCCAATTGTGTAATGTAGTGCTGCATGTTTGATGTTGCTACTGCGGTGGTAGGGTGTTGTAATGTGGTTGTGAAGTTGTCTTCATATGAAAGGACTGTTATGTTGGTGTTTGTTTGGGGTGGAAGTTGTATAGGAAGAGATGGAAGAGAGTTGGAGGAAGAACTGCTCCTTGAGGTTTTAGTATTTTAGAGGTGAAGCTATTTTGAACCAGCAGTGAACTTGGGCAAGCACTTTTTGTCATTGCTGTGAAGGATGGTGTCATTTACCTTTTTTTTTTTTTTTTTTTTTTTTTTTATAGTGTGTCAGGAAATATTTTACTTTGCTGATGTCTGTTGCCACTAGTACTGTGTGTGAGGGGGTGGTTGGTATCACTGGGGGTGAAAGGGGTGTGGATAGTTGTTTCTGTTTCTGAATGGATATTGGGTAGGTTTTTCATGACTTTCCTGTTTAGGGTGAAGTTGGTCTGTGGCTGATTTCTGAGTAGTGTCTCATAAATATGTTTGTGTGTTCTTTGGGAGAAGTGACTTCATTGCAATGGGTCTGGAATGCTCTCTGAGTGGGGTCTGGATTTGTGCGATAACAGTGGATTTTCTTTAATGTGTGCCAGTATTGGTTGCACTGGGTCTTGTGACTGACTGTTGATAAAGGAATGCCAGTTTTCAATTTATCTTTCAGTGATTAGGTTAGTGATTGTATCACTTAGAGTTTAAAGTTGTTCTGTGATTTGTACAGGCAGAGAATGATTAGTGATTGCTGCATAGTGAGCCAGTACATCAGTGGTTGTCAGGTTACACTCCTCTGGCCCAGTTAGCTGTCTTTTCTTTCTGCCTCACCTACACATGGACTGCAGGCATTCTCTCCTCAAACATACAATCTCTCCTTGTCACACATTACACTTGACAGCACTTAACTCACACAACTCAATCTTCGTAATTCTAGATTTTCCTGTGATGAGCATTATGCACTAGCCCTGGCTTTTGTCAAAATGGTAGGAGCAATAGATAGAAGTAGTAAACATAAACTTTAGATAGGAGAAATATGTAGAAGCAGTTGGTAGGAACATTTAGGTGGCAGTGTTAGGTTGAAGTAGTCAGCTGAAACATAGGGTAGTAGTAGATGGTAGGAACATTAGATAAGAGCCTCTGGAAACACTGTGCTGGAGTTGCTCTCAGCCAGTGGCCTGTTGAGGCTGAGGCACCAAAATGCCAATTAGTGGCACAGTTCACTAGTTATGGAGACTTTTATTGTGGCCACCTCCATGAGGGAGTTCCCAAAGGGAACAAGTGTCTGATATATAAATAGATAGACAGAGAGTGGTTGTGACTGAGTTGGTTTCTTTGCTTTATGGGTTATGTGACTTGTTTAGATAGATTTGGTTTATATTTCTTTCTGTGCCCTTGTAGTATGCTTTTTTTGCTGGCTTGGTTGAAGATGTTGATGAAGTGTGAGACTGCATGATCTAATGTTGAGAAATCATCTATACTAAAGTTTTGGAGTTTTGTTTTTATGTGCAGAGTGAAGGCTGGCCAGTCTGCTTTCCTATAGTGATAGTGATGGGTGATTTGAATCCAAAAGTGGGTAATATGGCAGTTAAGGGTAAATTGATGGACATGGTGACAGCTTGTGGAGTTGTAACCTGAAACAAGACTGGTGATGAGGAATACTTAGTTTAAAGAGAGGTAATATGCAAGTATATATGATAAGATGACATTATTAGATTATGTACTAATTGATAGACATGCAGAGGAGAAACTCTTGGATGTGAATATGCTGAAAGGGGGGCAGGGGGTAGGATGTCTGATCATCACTTGGTAGATGTTAGGGTAAAGATTTATTGAAGCTATACGAAAAGATGAAGTGATATGTGTGGGAAGAGGATCATAAAAGTGAGAGAGTTTAGAAGAGTATTGTGAGATGAGATACCAGGAGAGATCTAGTAAAGAATGGAAAAAGGTAATGGTTAATTAAATTAGGGGACTGGGTGAGGAATAAGAGGTATTTAGGGAAGCATTGCTTATATGTCCAACAAAAGTTTATGGCATGCAAAAAGTGGAAGGTGGTCAGGTGAGAAAGGGTAGTGAATGGTGGGATGAGGAAGTTAAGTTGCTACAGAAAGAGAAAGGAGAGATGTATGGGTATTGTTTTAAAGGAAGGAGTGCAAGTGACTTCGAGATGCACAAAAAAAAGCAGCATGAGGTCTAAAACTGAGGGCAAATGAAAGTGGGGATATTTTGGATGGAGATTATTAGTGTAAGAAAAACGAGAGGACATAGGTGTATGGTATTGTTTTAAAGGAAGGAGTGCAAGTGACTGGGAGATGTACAAAAGAAAGCAGCATGAGATCTAAAACTGAGGGCAAATGAAAGGGGGGATATTTTGGAAGGAGATTATTAGTGTAAGAAAAACAAGAGGACATATGGGAACATTGGTGCAGAGGACAAATGGGTAAGTGGTAGCATGTAAAAATGAGGTGGAGTGAGTATTCTGAAGAGATGTTAAATGTGTTCAATGGTTGGATGACAGATGTGTAGTATTTTGGACATGGAGTTATGTGAAGTGTTAGAGTCATGGAAAGTGCTTAAGTGAAAAGAGAATGGATGATGAAATCCTGGCATAGGATGAAATGCAGCAGAGCTGCTTAAATGGATTGGATTTTAGATGAATCTCTAAAGAACAAGGATATTGTGCTGCTGATTGGTTAGTTAAGATTTCCAGGTATGAATGGCTCATGGTGTGGTGCCTGAGGATTGGTGGAATGCCTGTATAGTGCCACTGTATAAAGACATGGAGGATAAAGGTGAACATTCGAATTACAGAGGTATAGATTTGTCTGAGTATATATGGTAAGTTGTATGGAAGAGTGATGATTAAGAGGGTGGTGGCATGCACAGATCACCAGATTAGGGAGCAGCAGTGTCATTTCATATGTGGTAAAGGTTGCGTTTGGATCAGGTGTTTGCTCTCAAGAATATGTGTGAGAAATACAGAATGCTTTGGATTTGGTGTTTGCTTTGTAAATAATGTGTGAAAAATACTTAGATAACCAGGACTTGTGTGTGTCATTTACCAATCTGAAGAAAGCATATTTTGTGGAAGGTGTTATGAATAAATATTTCAGTATTGTGGTAGGAAAGCTTTTAGAAGCAGTGAGCACTGTTATCAAGAGATTAAGGCATGTGTGTGTGTAGGAAAAGAGGAGGTTGAGTAGTTCCAGGTAAAGGTGAGCATATGACAGATGTATGATTATACCATGGCTGTTAATTCTGTTTATGAATGGGATGATAAGGGAAGTGAATGCAAGGGTTTTTTGGAGAGGGTTAGGTCTGCAGTCTTACAGAGGTAGAGGTGTCTGGGAAGTGAGTCATTTATTGTGTGCCCATGACAAGCCTCTGGTGAGAGATGCAAATGAGAAACTGCAGAAATTGGTTTCTGAGTTTAGGAGAGTGTCTGAAAGGAGAAAATTGAGAGTAAAGTAAAGAAAAGTAAGGTTATTAGGTTTAGGAGTGTTGAGAGACAGGTTAATTGGGGTGTGAATTTGAATGAAGAGAACTTGGAGGAAGTGAAGGAACTTAGATACTTGGGAGTGGACAAGGCAGTAAATGGAAGTGTGGGAGATGAAGTGTCATAGGATGGGTGAGGGGATGAAGATCTTCAGAGAGTATTGGGAGGGGAAAAATGGGTATGTTTGAAGGTAAAGTAGTCCCATCAATGTTGTATGGATGGGAGGCATGGTCTGCAAATGAAAATATACAGAAGAGTGAATGTGTTGGAAATTAATGTTTGAGGCAGTGGGTGTTGTGAGGAGAGTTGATCAAGTAAGTAATGAAATATGTGTGGTTATAAGAAGAGTGTGGTTGAGAGAGCTGAAGAGGGTGTGCTGAAATGGTTTGGTTGTATGGAAAGAATGATTGAGGAGAAGTTGATAAAGAAGATATATATTTCAGATGTGGGGAAGAGGAAGACTGAATTAGAGATGGATGGACGAAGTGGAAAGGTCTCAAGATCTTGGGGTCTGAACAAGGAGGAGGATGTAAGGCATAAATGGGATAGAGTGAATTAGAGCAATGTGGTATAAGGGGGTGATGTGTTGTCAGTGGACTGATCCAGGGCATATGAAATGGCCAGGAGAAACAAGGAAAAGGTTTCTTAGGGCCTAGTTGTGGATAAGCGGCTGTAGTTTTGGTGCATTACACGACAGTTGGAGAATGGATGTTAGCAAATGATGCTATTTCTTCACCTGTTTCTGGCATTACCTTGTTAATGTGGGAAGCAGCAAGCAAGTATGAAAATTAAGATATGGAGTGGGTAAGAGAGTGCAGGTTCTGGGAGCATGGGGGAACATGTAAAAAGAAAGGTCATCATCTGGGATGGTAGAAATGGGTATGTTTGAAGTTAGAGTAGTGGTAAGGATGTGTTATGAGTGCGAGGCATGGGCTATAGGTAAGGATGTTTGAAAGAGGATGGATGTATTCGAATGAAATGTTTGAGGAAAATGTGTGGTGTAAGATGGTTTGATTAAGTAAGTAATGAAAGGGTAAGAGAGAGCTGTGGTAATAAGAAGAGTGTGGTTGAGAGCTGAGGAGGGTGTGCTGAAAGTGTTTGGACAGAAGGAGAGAATGAGTGTGGAGAGGTCAAGAAAGAGGATATATGTGTCAGAGCTGGAGGGGACAAGGAGAAGGGGGAAGACCCAATTGGAGGTGAAAGGATAGAATGAAAATGATTTTTGGTGCTTGGGGCATGAACATGCTGGAGGGTGAAAGGTGGGCAAGGGATAGAGTTGATTAAGTGGTGTAGTGTACATTGGGCAACGTGATGTCAATGGACAGAACCAGGGCATTTGAAGCACTATGGAGAAACCACAGAAAAGTTTGTGGGGCCTGGTTGTGGATGGGGCTGTAGTTTTGATACATTATACATGACAGAAAATAGGTGTGAGTCAGTGAGGTCTTTCTTCATCTGTTCTTGATGCTACTTCGCTAATGTGGGAAACAGCGAATAAGTACGAAAAAATTATTTTCCTTTGGATAGGGAAGACAGAATACTTCCCACATATTCCCTGGATGTCTTTTAAGATGAGTAAGAGGGGCAGGGGTGGGACCTGGATTCCCTCTGCTTTCTGTATTTCAGTTTCTAAAAGTTGGAACTGAAGGAGCCAAGTAAGGAGTGCTCATCCTCCTCAAAGGTTCAAGTTGTTGTGTCTGAATGTGTTTAGACGTAACCTAGATGAGAAGAGGGGAGAGAAATATAGTTTGTTTGAAGAAAGGAACCTGGTTGTTCCAGACTAAGAGTGAAACAAAGTTTAAGGGTAAAGAGGTAGAATGGTTTGAGAATGTCTTGGGAATGAAGTCAGGGGTTAGCATGAGACAAGACTTAAGGAAGTGGGAGCACTCCTGCTAGAGGAGGAGTTGTAAGAATGTTTGAAAGAGTGTAAAGAAGTGAACTCCAAAATGACATGGATGAAAATGTAAGTGGATTTTGAGAGGTGGATGATTATTAGTGCTTATGTTTCTGAGAAGTCCACCTTCTAAACAAAATTGTGATAGCAGTGCATCTGTTGGGTGGCAAATTTGTGTGAGTGAGCTAGTGTTGTGAACCATAAAGAAAAATGAGGCAACCTCAGTACAGCTTATCTGGCTGGTTGATTTTTTTTAGTATAGAGGCCAAACACACAGCATCAAGGGTGATGTACTGCCATCATTATGTGCAGTATTATATCTTTCTTCCCCTTCTGTACAGTTTCATACATCATTTCTTTCCACTTCTGTGGAATAAACATGTTGCTTCTGAGATATGAAATGCTGATTTTTAAGTTAGAAGTGCTCACAGTTGGACTTGGATATGTCTGTCTAGGGTCACTCTTCCATTATTCTGTTTTCAATAAGGCTAATATTTCACCATTTGCAGTTTAGCCAATCATGGGGTTTTTAAGGAACCACTGTGTTCTCTACATGTATCAGACTAAAACTGGAGTATGCCTTGCATGTCTGGTTACTGCACCTAAAGAATTACAAAGATCTGATGAACAGGATACAAAGAAGAGCAACAAAGATGATAACTGAACTAAGAGGACTAAAACATAAACAAAGGATGAGGACTACAGTGATATCCACCATGGAGGAGAGGAGAGATGGGGGACATGATAACTTTATCAAGTTTCTAAATCAGCTGGATGATATTTGTGGTGAACAGTTCTTCAAGAGATGCAGTGCCAGAGTGACTAGAGGCCATGACAAATAAAGCTGGCCAGAAATTTAATTAGGATGTTAAGAAGTACTGGTTTAGTGTTTTGGTGGTGGATGATTGGAATAAACTAATCATGGAGACAGTGAATGCTGACAGTTCACAAAGGTATAAAATCCTGCTTGATGGCATAAAGTTCAGGAAATGGGGCCCCATGAGTGTAGAACTTTCTCTCCATGCTGTACAAATAGGTAATTACACATCCTTAATTTTCTTTCCTGTCTTTGTGATATAATACCAGGAACCGATGAACCAAATATATGTGTATATTTTACCTGGATGTTGAAACACTTCATTGCCTTATCACCCTTCTTCCTTAGCTATGTTCAGTTGCTAGTTGAGTCCAGGTGCCTAACAGTATTTAACCTTGTTTTATTATGTGTACTGTATTTTCATGATCAGTTATCCAGAACACAGATTGACTTAGTAATGTACAGTCTCCTTGCCACATGTTGCTCTAGTGAATTTTTTCATCCATCTTGACATTACTCTGGTTTCAATAAGTGTGCTTCCAATCTGTTTTCTTTCATCCCTCACTTGACACTTGTATCGTAGTTGTATAATACTACATCATTGACTCTTTAAGATTAATATTGATGATATGATACAGTGATCTTGAGAGGCAAGTGTTTTGGGAGCAGCTGAGTTAGTGTGTTTGCAGTTTTGGTGCACGAGACTGGGTATTAGTGATGGATGATTTAAATGCAAAGGTGAGTAATGTGGCAGTTGAGGGTATGATTGGTGCACATGGAGTATTCAGTGTTGTGAATGGAAATGGTGAACAGCTCATGGATTTGTGTGTGGAAAAAAGTATACGTATGTGAGTAGGAGAGATGGTCAACGTGCATTATTAGATTATGTATTAATTGATAGGCATGTAAAAGAGAGACTTTTGGATGTAAATGTGCTGAAAGGGGATTTGTAGATGTTTTCAAAAAAAGAAGAATGTCAGGGAGAAGAGAGCGTTGAGAGTAAGTGAACTTCGAAAGGGGACTTGTGTGAAGAAATATCCAGAGAGGGAAGAAATATCCAGAGAGATTGAGTGTAGAATGGCAAAAGATGAGACCAAATGAAGTGAGGGGAGTGGGTGAAGAATGGGATGTATTTAGGGAAGTAGTGATGGCATATGCAAGAGATGCATGTGGCATGAGAAAGGGGAGAGGTGGCCAGATTAGGAAGGGTAGTGAGTGGTGGGATGAAGAAGGAAAGTCGTTAGTGAAAAGAAAAGTGAGGCGTTTGGACGATGTTTACAAGGAAGGAGTGCAAATGACTGGGAGATGTATAAGAGAAAGCAGCAGGAGGTCAGGAGGAAGGTGCAAAGGTTGAAAAAGAGAGCAAGTGAGAGTTGGGGTGAGAGAGTATCATTAAACTTTAGGGAGAATAAAAAGATGTTTTGGAAGGTGGTAAATAATGTGCATAAGACAAGAGAACAAATAGGAACATCATTTAAGGGGGCAAAGGGAGAATTGATAACAGGTAGTGATGGAGTGAGGAGGAGATGGAGTGAGTATTTTGAAGGATTGTTTAATGTGTTTCATGATAAAGTGGCAGTTGTAGGTGGTGTGCAAAGTGAGAGAGTCAGGGACAGTAGTTTGGTGGAGAGAGAGGAGGTGGTGAAAGCCTTGCAGAAGATGAAATCCAGCAGTGCAGCGGAATTGCACATTATTGCAGTTGAATTTATTAAGAAAGGGGGTGACTGTGTCGTTCATTGGTTGGTAAGAATATTCATTGTATGTATGGATAATGGTGAAGTGCCTGAGGATTGGTGGAATGCATGTATAGTGCCATTGTACAAAGGCAAAGGAGATAAAGTTGAGTGTTCAAACTACAGAGGTTTGAGTTTGTTGAGTATTCCAGGAAAACTGTATGGGAGGGTATTGATTGAGAGTGTGAAGGCAAGTTCAAAGCATCAGATTGGGGAGGAGCAGTGTGGTTTTAGAAGTGATAGAGGATGTGTGGATCAGGTGTTTGTGTTGAAGAATGTATGTGAGAAATTCTTAGAAAACAGATGGATTTGTATGCAGAATTTATGGATCTGGAGAAGGCATATGATAGGGTTGATAGAGATGCTTTGTGGAAAGTTTCAATATATATGGTGTGCAAGGTAAGCTGGTAGAAGCAGTGAGAAGTTTTTATCAAGGGTGTAATTCATGTGTGCGAGTAGGAAAAGAGGAGAGTGGTTGGTTCCTGGTGAAGGTTGGTCTGTGGCAGTGGTGTGTGATGTCCCCATGGTTGTTTAATTTGTTCATGAATGGGGTGGTTAAGGAGGTAACCGCAAGAGTTTTGGAGAGAGGGGTGAGTAAGCAGTCTGTTGGGGATGAGAGGGCCTGTCGTTCACTGATGATACAGAACTAGTGGCTGATTCAAATGAAAAACTGCAGGAGTTGGTGACTGAGTTTGGAAAAGTGTGTGAATGGAGAAAGTTGAGAGTA
This sequence comes from Panulirus argus, assembly GCA_038088735.1. Classification (NCBI taxonomy): domain Eukaryota; kingdom Metazoa; phylum Arthropoda; class Malacostraca; order Decapoda; family Palinuridae; genus Panulirus; species Panulirus argus. The sequence continues at coordinate 2,001 of JAYMFT010097802.1, read as the reverse complement.
AATGTGAATAAGAGTAAGGTTATTAGGTTCAGCAGGGTTGAGGGTCGAGTTAACTGGGGAGTGAGTTTCAGTGAGAAAAAACTGGAGGAAGTGAAGTGTTTTAGATATCTGGGAGTGGACTTGGCAGCAAATAGAACCATGGAAGCGGAAGTGAGTCATAGGGTGAGGGAGGGGGCGAGGGTTCTGGGAGCGATGAAGAATGTGTGGAAAGAAAGCACATTATCTTGGAGAGGGAAAATGTGCATGTTTGAAGGAATATTATATGGTTGCGAGGCATGGGCTATAGATAAGAGTTGTACGGAGGAGGGTGGATGTGTTGGAAATGAAATGCTTAAAGAAAATATGTGGTGTGAGATGGTTTGATCGAGTTAGTAATATAAGGATAAGAGAGATGTGTGGTAATAAAAAGAGTGTGGTTGAGAGAACAGAAAAGGGTGTGTTGAAATGGTTTGGAGATATGGAATGAATGAATGAAGAAAGGTTGACAAAGAGCATATATGTTTCAGAAATGGAGGAAACAAGGAGAAGCGGGAGACCAAATTGAAGGTGGAAGGATGAAGTGAAAGGGATTTTGAGCAGTCGGGGCCTGAACACGCAAGATGGTGAGCGGCGTGTACGGAATAGAGTGAAAGGGAACGATGTGGTATACGGGGGTCGACGTGGTGAGCGGCGTGTACGGAATAGAGTGAAATGGAACAATTTGGTATACGGGGGTCGACGTGCTGTCAATGGACTGAGCCAGGGCATGTGAAACGTCTGGGGTAAATCATGGAGAGGTCTGTGGGTCCTGGATGTGGATAGGGAGTTGTAGTTTCGTGCATTACACATGACAGCTAGAGACTTAGTGTGAGCGAATGTGGCCTTTTCGTCTGTTTCCTGGTGCTACCCTGCTGACGCAGGAGGTGGCGATTCTATTTCCTGTGAGGTGGGGTGGAGCCAGGAATGGATGGAGGCGAGCAAGTACGAATATGTAGATGTGTATATATGTATATGTAAGTGTATGCATATGTATGTATATAAGTATATGTTGGTATGTATATGTATGTATATAAGTATATGTTGGTATGTATATGTATGCATCGTGCATATATGTGCATGTATGTATATATGTGTGTATTTGAGTGAATGGATCTTTCTTCGTCTGTTCCCTAGGTACGGGTCTATAATTAGTGATCCTGACTTACTCCACGCTAGCGAAAGAAAGAGGCTCTGAATGAACGGGAAACTGACAATTGTAAGGATGACGAAGACGTCGGGTGTCGCTGGTATCTTAGGAATGAAGCGTCGTCGTCCGTGGTGCTGCTGATGCTGGTAATCTTCTCCTCTGTGCCCCTGGTGACCTACCCCGCTGTCACTGCTGCCTCACCACTACCCTCGCTTCCGGTGCCCCACTGAACGCCTCCATATCTGCCACAGACCTTCAGCTGAACAACATCTTCGTGGATGAGAGACGACACTTGCTCTACTGCAGTGTTCCCAAGGTTACTCCCGACCAGGGCCTCTGAGAGGAATTCTATCAGGGTACAAAGTTTCTTTAGGGCCCCCTTCTTTTCTCCATCAGTCATCCTGTTTTTATCGACTACGGTTTTATGCCATGAGTTGTAAGGCTAAAAAGGGTATGGAAGATGGGAGAGGGGTAGAATGGAGCGCTCTGTTGATTTTCTGCATTTTCTGAGATCCCAGGAAATTCCCGGGCCCCCTTTTGGACCCCTGGGCCCAAGCACGGTGTACCCCCTGCATCCTCCCTCTCAGAGGTCTGCTCCTGACGCTAAATAACATGATAACTAACTGTGGATGTCACAGGTCACCCGCCTGACAAACTAAGTCACCAACGATGACTTTAGGAGCGGTCACGGTGGGTCAGGCCAGTGTAGTGTCTATGAAGGTAGAGGGTGGACGTTGCCTCAGGTGTGATGTGAGTTTTCAATAACTTTATTAAGATTTGACACCTGACGAGGTGGATTGTCTCCATGAAACAAGTCGTGCCACATATATAGATAA
>JAYMFT010097791.1:0-13845 GCA_038088735.1 Panulirus argus | reverse complement strand
CTGGGGTAAACCACGGAAAGGGCTGTGGGGCCTGGATGTGGAAAGGGAGCTGTGGTTTCAGTGCATTACACATGACATAATGTTCGCCATTATCCTTAACATGTAAGATAATAAATTTTTTCGCTTTCAGATTATATATATATATATATATATATGACATATATAGCCAACTAGTAACTTTTTCACATTGCATTTACAAACTTTAAACAGGCTGCAGTGACAGTAAACCAGAGTTCTTCAAGTCATAAACTTCAGTTCGTCATCAGTGATCACGTCTTACCATACAATATGACTGTCTACCAAGCTATAAGACAGTTTTCGTCTCCCTCTGATGCCAGTGCATCTGAAGCAGACACAGATACAGAAACTCCCATTTCTCACTCTGCTATATGGCTACAGACTCATACTATATACTACAGGTATGATCATGAGTTTTCTTTTCCATGTAGTTATTTTTTGCATAAGTTATCAAAATCATAAACAATGCAGTAGTGTTCTTGTTTATATTACGGATAAGTTTTAAACATAATGAATTTGAAGGGTTTTGAAAATAACTTAGATTGATGATATGCTTGCATCATATGTAAATTTCCTCAAGTTGAATAGGAAAACAGGTTTATGTATGCTGTTTACTAAGTTTTTTAGGTTACTCTGCTAGCATAGGTTGCATGTTTTAACCATGGAATTACAATCCCACTAAATAAGGAAGATATTATAGTATTTAGAACAAGGTTTGCATGATGATTTTTTTAGGTAGCATCACATAATGTTCGCCATTATCCTTAACATGTAAGATAATAAATTTTTTCGCTTTCAGATTATATACTGCTCTGACATTTTTATCATCAAGCATTATCATGCTTTGAATTATTTAAAAGCAAATAGCACAAACACCCAACAAGTGAACCCCCAGTGCTTGGCTGCCTTTGCATGTTGGGGTAGATTTCATGGATTGTGCATTCGTGACAGATATTTGTAACTTTTGTACTGTCCATGAATGGAAAATCAAGCATTCTGTTGTGAATGGTGTGGATTTATCATGTTCTTCAAAATCTCAACTCAAGAGGAATAAGATAAGGAATTGGTTTTCTATATATTTCTCATCACTAAAGCTTATTGTAAGGCATTGGTCGGTATCATGCTACCTAAGTAGAATTGGATATTTACTACAGTGGAAGTATTACTGAAGGTTGCTGATGGGTCCAGGAGTGGCATATAGAGGTATACACAACTGGCATTCTCTCTTGTTTGCCCTAAACTAATGTTAGCTGGAAGATATTTGCATGCAGTAGTACTTGAATACTGTACAGGCAGATTTGCTAAACAGGAAGCTTTCACAGTGTGTTTGCACAGGAAAGGTTATGGGATGGTTCTCCAGATAGTCTGTTTTACTGGCCATGTTTGTGAAAATAATGTGAATAATGTATGTTTTCTTTGTATGGCTCTGAAGGCTTTTCCCCTTTTTTCCCAATTTTTTAATGAAGAAGGGCAGAACAGAAATGGTGATGGAAGTGAACTCTAGTTTAGCCTTTCCTGGAAATGATGCAATAGTAACCCCAGGCAACCTAAGAATGGAATTGGGACTTGAACCTTGTAACAGTGCAACTCCAAATGACTATTTCTGGAAATGAAGCTGAGGGAAGATAGCATACACCTGTGTATTTCAGCAGTTTTGAGAGAAATGTTGAAATTGTTAAAATGTTACATTCAGGTGACATGATAATTCATTTTGAAATCTTTAAGACCTTAAACTGTGGATATTAACTTTTAGTAATAAAGCTTAAGCAGTGGAATATGCCAAGAAATTTGGTAAAGTTAGCGGGAAAGAAATATATGTAAGCATATTAGAAAATGTTAGGACTGAAAGAAGGGTAAATAGAGAATTTCAAGAGGGCAATTTGCCAAAATGTATTAATTTCATAAAGTTATCAGGAAATTGATGAAGTAAACTCAAGGAATGCATTTTAGATGTGGAGAGATTGGGAAGCAGACTGTAGAACATTTGTTTAGGATGTTATAGGTAACCTCCTAGCCAGATACCTCAGTCTGTCAGAGGGAATTATTTCCCATTGGCTATAACAAAATGAAGATAAGGAAAGCCTAAAAGACCTAATTTCAAATGTTATCACAAAGTTGATGGTACAACTCTCACAAGTTAACTTCGAAACTGACCCACTCTCCCTGTGCTGAAATTCTGGTTCATTCCTTTCATAAGTATTACTTTGGTTTCTGCTCCTGAGAGCTGGCTGCTTGTGTGCTCCCACCACTAGCAAGACCATGCAATATTTGGCAAGCTGCTGTGTTTCATGATTACTGTGTGGCCATTGGCACCTCAAGGATGGGCCATTTTGAAACTCTTTTAACACCTCAAAGCTTTGAAACTCTTTACCCTCTCGTGTCTTTCCCAATAACTATGACCTGACACTTTTTTATATACAGGTTTTTTACTTCCTCCAAAATATATAAAACTTTTCCTCCTATCGTCTTTTTCCCTTTCATTAACCTGTTTCAATTTTGCCCTTGCCTTGATATGGACTTTGTCTTTGGGGGGGAGGGGGGGTTGATTATGACACTCAACATGCCAGAAATCCTATACAAGTGTAATATTGATTGTCAAGATTTTATATTCAAGCTATACATCCCATTTCCGGTTAAGGGTTATCAATGTCAGTTATATAAGCACGTAAAGGATAATGCAAGAGTGATTATAGTAAATGTATGGTTTGTGGGGAATTCTTTTGAGACATTCCATACATGTACAGAAGTGTTTAACCTTTATGGTAGTGGAGATAAACACAAATCCAATGACAAAATATGCTTTGTATGTCAAGAGAAAAAAATTTAACCTCTACATACACTCAAAATATAGGATATGCAAAAGCAAGAAGTTATAAACAGAACCATCCTTAAGATGCCTTTTGCAGATTCATTAAAGAGCTTCAGTTCAGTTGTAACATTACTAGTTTGGCAATCACAGGCTATTCCTTCAAGTAAAGAAAGGACAGAAAGCATTGCCATCTGACACTCCTAAACCTCCTTACTCTCACAGTGGTGATGGATCCGATGCTTATTCTGTTGCCCTTATGGTGGCATTGTTTTGATCCTCAAATGAGGGGGCATCATACAGATGCATCCTCTGGCATCATTCTGCTGCTTATTCCAGTGGGTGCCATTTAGGTTCTTCTTCCCAGTAATATTCCTACAGTGATTCTTCTGGGGAGAATCCTTTGGGCACATGCTGAAAGGAATGCTCATCATCATCTTGTAAGAGTCAAAAAATCAAGGAAATGTAAAAAAATTAACTTGAAACTGGTTGGTTCTGAGCAAATTAATGAGAAAGAGCCTCTAGATGATGATGATGGGAGATCCACCACAGTCATCAGTAATTACAGTCATTAGCAGGCAGTACCAAAAGCCAGAATAATTCCAAATAATACTGGTCTTTAATGAAGATTATTTTACATTGGAACAGGAGAGAAATATATTCCCATTCAGATCTTTAGAGTTTTATTGAACAAAAACCTCCCCTTAAATCATTTGCTTGCTAGAAATCAAGCTAGGAAACAAGAGTTTAACCCTTGCATGTGACTGCATATTGTATAAATCTACCCTCCACCTCTTCATTATGAAACAGAAAATTTTACACTAGTTTTAGTCCTCTGAAATGGAAAATTAAGAGATGAATTTGAATGTATTTAAAACCAGCTTTGATCACTCAAGAATGTGTTTTTGAAGAAGCATAGGAATACTATATAAATCATATTAAATGAGTCCAAGAATATCATTCCTAAGACCAAGAAGAAAAAGCCAAGACCATTATTCCTTTGGCAAAATCAATCTTGTAATAAGCGATGCAAGATTTTAAGATCTGTTTACAGAAGATTAAGGGATTATTAGATATTTGTTGATAAATTTCAGTAATTTTTTTGGAGAGTATCTTACAGAGAGGAAAAATCTCTGGAAGCCAAGAGGGCGTTTGGGATAAAGTACATGGAAATTCAAACCATACTGGTCATCACTAACAACATTCACAGTCCACAACATAAGTATTAACACAAAGGTTAAAATAAACTAAACACCTACAGAACACTCACTGGTACCAGAATTAGAGAAGAAAAAGAATCTCTTAATATTAACAGTTCATCCACTCCAATATAAACTGTGCCTCACCTGTTTGGTCATCCATTTTATCTAAAGCTGCAATCCATGCAAAACAGAGTTCTCAGAACGGTCACTGGGTGCATAACAACCACAAGCATTCAACACCTGTACAAGGAAACAAAATTACAAAGTCAACTGATAATACTTTTCTTGGAAATGGTTGTATTTCTAGGACTTCTTTGACTACAGCAGTCAAACACATATGGGAGATGCATGATGCTTGAAAATTTGTATTTTTAATGTTTTCTCTCAAAAAGTCAAGGTTTAAGGATTACTCAAGGAAAGCTCTCTTCAGCCCAGTTAGTATACTTGTAGTGCTATGTAGTAATCTTGTTTTCCTTCATCCATTTCACAGAAAGGCAATTTGTTAGTCTTGCTGTAATCTTCAGACAGATCTCTATTCAAACCTGTAGATACTTTGGTAAAACTTGAACGGAAGATATATTTTTTTTTTTTTTTTTTTTTTTTTTTTTACCTCTTGGGAATTTTCCCATCAAGTGTTTTCACACTTTGGTTATACTGGTTTCATGTATTTCATAATTCATTCCTTTATGAAGTCATATAAGCTCATGAACATGAAACATTATCCTCAGACCTGTGCAAGAAGAAGAACAAGGTAGAAGTTCAGGGGGAAGAAAAGGAAAAGCAGGAGGATCCAAAACCAGTCCAAAGAAGAAAGCAGATGCCCTTGTAGGAGGTAAGCATCAAGTTAATCAGATGAAAATGCATGTCGTACAAAGGCCATGATTATTGCAAATACATTACTAAGATGTGTATTTTTTGTTTAGTTAGTTGTAATTTTATGTCCCTCTTACAAGGATTCTTAAGCCATGTACAGAACTCTAACTCTACTCTTTACTTGGTGGTACCACCTGTAAAGTATGTATGAGAAAGCTGAAGGGGATGTGCTAAAATGGTTTGGTTACTTGGAGAGGAAGAGTTAGGATGGGCTGACTAAGATGGTGTATATGATGAAAATGGGGGTAACCAAGAGGAGAAGGAACCAAGGCATTGAAGAAACTTTTAAGTGCTCAAGGCTTAATCATATATGAGGACATTAGGCGTGCAGGGGACAGAGCGAGTTGAAGTGATGAGTTATGCAGGAGGAAATGTGCTGTCAGTGAGTTGAACCAGTTGTTCAGTTCCTTTACTGCATCAGTATGGGCTATGAAAGATCTCTGAATGCTTGCTATTTCAGCAGTTTAACCTGTCTTGTTGGGTGATTTTAGTACACAGGCTTCCTATCTTGAGAGTTAGCTCCTTGAAGAGCATCATTGTTGGTTTTTCCTCTCTTTTTCTGGAAAGTGTGCAAGATCCATCCTGCCATGTCTTTGGAAGAGGCAGCTGTTACTTAGTTTTATTCACTGAAAGTAAAGCCATTAGGCATTATTACTTCAAAGTCTTTCACATTGTTCAGTTGTGGTATATCTGTCTGTGTCTGTCCAGTATTCTGTGCTGCTCTTGATTTTCTCATGCTGGGTACCACAGGGAACAAATGATATTAACCTCAGTAATTTTTTTGATATCAGTCATTGACAGCAAAGTAAAGGAAAGCAAAGTGAGGAGATATATGGGTCAAAAGTGGATGGAACAAGAAGGGCAAGACCAAATTGGAGATGAAATGATGTAATGAAATAGATTTTGAGTGATCGAGGCCTGAACTTGTAGTGTGAAGTGTATGTGATAGATTGAATCAGGACGATGTGGTATACAGGATCGACACACTGTCATTGGAATGAACCAGTGCATGTGAAGCATCTAGAGGAAACCATGGAAAGATCTGTGGGGTCAGGATGTGGATGGGAAGCTGTGGTGTCAGTGCATTGCACATGACAGCTGGAGAATGAATGTGAGCAAGTGCAGCCTTTCGTCATCTTTTCCTGGCACTACCTCCTTAATGTGAGAAATGGCGATCAAGTAAGAAAAAAGAAGTTATGATCAAGTAAGTAATGGAAAAAGGAAGAATACGTTAGTGGTACCATATAAAGGCCCAACAGAGAAAGTGATAAAAAGTAGAACAAATGTAAAAGACATTGGTGACATCATAGATGAAAAACTAGGTTTCAGTGAGCATATTAAGAAGATAACATTATCAACATTATCAAGTCAGTTGATAAGCAGAATGATCCTGAAAACTTTCTCTGCAAGAGATAGAAACCTATTGGTGAGAATTTTTAATATATATTCATGAGGCAGAATTGAATATTACTGTTTTGTGGCTACTAATCAAACAAATTAAAATAAGCAGATTAGAGAGAATTGAGAAGCACTTTTCAAGCAGAATTGAAGGGTTGGACCACATTAACTAAGATGAAAGGCTGAAAGAACTGCAGCTGTATAGCTTAAAAAAATGGAGAAAGATATATCATAATCTATGCATGGCTACAAATTAAAGATGCAAAAGAAAATGTGTTAAACCTGAAAGCCTCTCAACAGAAAAGATATAGAGGTTTTAAGTCTTCAAGAAAACCATGGAACATGTCAAAAATAAGTCAAACAAATATTTATGACAGCCTAATCAGGAAACCAGAACAACTATTCAGTACGCTACCAGGAGAAATTGGAAACATGCTTTGAACAACTTCAGAAACATTTCAAAGAATACTTGACCTGTGGTTGAAATCACTCCCAGGTGAACCAAAACACTCTTCATTACTATAGTGAAGCCTTACCTTGAATATCCTGTTAAGTCCTCATCTTAGTACTGCAAAAAGGATAAACAAAAGCTTTAACAAATACAAGGAGAGATTACAGAACTAATTGTAGGTCTAAGGAACTTACTACATGAAGAGAGGTTAAGAAGATTAAATTTCTTTTCTCACAGGAAGCATAGTCTGAATGGGGACTTGATATCAGTTTTCTGAATTTTATTAGATTTGAATACTTAAATCTAGATGTTTGCTAGAAAAAATGGTATGAAACTTAGAGCAAGAATATGTATTACTATTCTAGAATTGTTTCTTTCCAAATTGAACTGTTGGGCATTGGAAAATTTTTTCTTCCAAATGTTAGTAAAGAAACTGTTACATCCTTCAAAAACAGATTGAACTGAACAACACTTCATCATTTAGGAAAAGAATTGAACAGACACATCATCAGTTAGGAAAAGAAAATACTGTGACAAAACAATAGATGTATTAACATGTTTTCTTGTATTTACAGGTTAAAAAGATGTCTCTCAACAGATTCATTGCCAGGGATTAGATTAGCATGAAACAGTATAGGTAGTAGCCAATTAGTATTACTTTGCATTCTTTGCTGTAAGATTGCGTGCTTGTTTTACTTGAGCATGGCATGTTTTTTCTTCTGATTTCTTGCTGGCTGTTTCTGCTAGAGTGTGGGGAGAGAGCCATCGTATATTTAGTCCTAACCTCATCTGTTTGAAATAGAAATATAGTCAGAATATGAATTGGCATATAACCTCATCCTAGGTCAATGAGCCTTCTGTCATATGTTTTTCCTATATATTATTATGCACTTTTTCTCTGTCAAGTTTGAAAAATACAAGCAAAAGTCAATAGCAAAATTTATCATAAAATGAATAAACATTAAGATTCCCCATGAATAGAGCCTTCTTAATTAGATTTAGACAAATTTTTTGAAATATAGGGCCACCAAAGTGTGTTATATCTTTCTGAGCCATTCAGTTGTGAGTCTTGGAAACTGTTTATTTAGGATTATTAGATCATGAATTTTTTTTGCCAGGTTTTCATATATTTTAAAAGATTACTTTTAATTCTTTCCAGATGGAAGTATTGTGGGAGGAAATAATAGTGTTTTAGACCAGTACCTGACTGCCAACCTTCCAGCTAGTGTAACTGTTAGCGACCCAAGTATTGAAGTTCTGGCTTTATTACGGGTCCTTCATGCATTGAACAGACACTATGGATCCCTGTACCCTCCAGCATGTTACCCGTCCCCTCTTCCAACTGCTGAATTCACAAATCTCAAATTAACAGCTAAAGCAAATAGACAGTTGCAGGACCCTTTGGTGATAATGACAGGAAATGTTCCACCATGGTTACCTCAGATTGCTTATGCATGGTAAGTACCTGTGTTATTTTTGTATATAAATTGTGTTACATGGTTTACCCATTTTCATTCCTGTTGACTCATGTATAAATGAATGTTTTCATTCTCATTACAGCCCGTTCCTGTTTCCATTTGAGACCCGTCAGCTGCTCTTCTATGCAGTTTCTTTTGACCGTGACAGAGCCTTACAACGATTAATGGACTCCTCACCTGAGCTCAATTCTGTTGACAGTAGTGAGAGAGTTACACCAAGACTTGAAAAGCGCAAGAGAACTGTTTCTCGTGATGATATCCTCAAACAGGCTGAGGCTGTGATTAGTGACTTGGCTTCTTCAAGAGCCATGTTAGAAATACAATATGACAATGAAGTGGGGACAGGTTTAGGGCCTACTTTAGAATTTTATGCTCTTGTTTCTAAAGAGCTGCAAAAAGCAGACTTGGAATTATGGCGTGGTGAAACAGTAACTGTGGAAGAAAGAACTGAAGAAAATCTTGGAAAAGCAGTGAAATACATTAATGTCAGTAATGGCCTTTATCCAATGCCTGTACCTAGAAACATTAAATCAGCACACATGACAAAATTGAGAACAAAGTTTAGATTCCTTGGAAAGTTTATGGCAAAGGCTGTCATGGATTCAAGGATGGTAAGTTTGAAGTGCTATGTTGTTGGTCTGTTAGTGTTGGTGTATAACAGTGATGCTCTTTCAGCAAATAGAGAAAAGAAGGCATGTTTTGAAAATTTTTACTTTCCATAGAAGTAAGTTACTTTTTATGGAAAATGATCAATGTTAAGGTCATATTCCATCTCTCATCACCCTTTCTTATAAGCCCAAACTCATCTTCTGCATGCCACACACCACCTGCATACTTAAATACTGCTTCCCTCATTACTCTTCAGTCCATGGCCACTTCCCATTTCATGTGCTCTCACTTTATGCCACTATGCACTGTCTATCTTGGAATCTTGGCTGCACACAAGCCTCTTTTTCAAGTTGACTCACTTAAACCACGTTCTTCCCACTCAGGTCCTTTCTTCTTTTCCCAAAGCCATTATAAAGTTTCACACCCAACACCCCAAAACATAATGACCTCTGGTCCTGCCTAATGGATGTGGCCAGCTTCCTGAATGCTATGGGAGTCCCACAGAAAAGACTCCTGAGGCAGGAAGACAATGTAAGTTGTATATTCACAGCTTACCATAATCTTAGCCAGTCACTTCATTCACTGCCACCTGTGAAAGCCTTGGTTTGACTTTATCCATCATAATCTTTCATTTATAACAATCCTTTTCTCTTCATTTTTTTTAAGTTCCTAATTCAATTTTTGGTAATTGATTTTAACCAAGATGTTTCTTTATTCAGGATTGACAAGTACAGTAATTAGTTAACTGTTTGATATATGATAATTTCAACACTGGACCACTTTTCAGCTTACTTGCACAATCAGTGTATCATACATTAAACCTTAACCTCTGTACTTTTCTTTACGCAGTTGGATTTGGGTCTTCATGAGTGTGTATACAAATGGCTCTTGAGTGAAGAATGGTCTCTAGGTCTAGGAGATGTGGCATCCCTTGATCCTACATTGGGACGCACTTTAGACTGCCTTCACTCAACTGTATTACAAAAGAAACGGATAATGGCACAGGGAGAACAGGAAGGAATCTCGGGCACAGAGCTCCAGGTTTGTAGATTCACTTGGAAAGATGTTTCTGGAGTGAATATATAGTGATGATATTCATTTAGGTAATTAGAGTTTGATTGGTTAGTGTGTACAAATATTTCCTCATGAGTTTTGTAAATATTCGTTCATTTTCCTTAACCCAAACGATCCAAGATAAATACTGAGTGAAAATTGATGTTTTTATAAAACTACTGTTTGCAAATTTTAGCCAGTGACCTTCCTAATGGTGTACTTTGAAGATTTATCTTTTGATATTAAAAGATTTCTAGATTTCAGAAGGAATTAAGTTTTCTGTGTATAGTTTTTAAGAATACTAATTTCTATCTATCTGTCTATATCTCTGACACATGTTCCAACTGGAATTCCCACATAGGGGTGGCAATGGCAGTAGTCTCCATAACTAGTGGACTCCACTGCCGCTTCTTAGCCTTTATTGCCTCACCCTTAACAGGCCACTGGCAGAGGGCAACTCTTGTCCAGTGTTTGCAGAGGCTCCTACCTAGTATTCCTACTGATTACTACTACCTAGTTTCTCTACCTAATGCTCTTGCCTTTTACGTCTACCTAATGTTTCTACCTAATGCTCCTGCCTAAATGTTCCTACCTACTACTGCTATCTACTACATACTAATTTAATTTTGAAATGTATAATTGAACTTTACAATACAAAAATAGTACAAGTAGAATGTTTAGTACCTAGTCATTGTTTACTAGTCTTTAATACTACAATAACTCCAGGCACGTTTGGATGCTCTGACGGTAGATGGCTGCAGAGTGGAGGATCTAGCATTGACTTTCACCTTGCCAGGTTACCCTAACATTGAATTCAGGAAAGGGGGCTCAGACATGCCTGTCACAATCAACAACCTTGATCAGTACCTGCAGGTAAGAATTTGAACAGGCCTTATGATTAGTTTTGATACTTCCATGATGTAGATGCTGTCATGGAAAGTTTTTGTGACATTGCCATTAAACAAATGTGAGCACTTCACTTTTGACCTACTTCATAGCAAAATCTTGATGAAAGTACTCTTGAGAAAAAATTCAACAGCTACATTGATGCAAGGAAAGAAATTGGGTTCTTTGTTCTGTGAATTTATGAAGGCATTTGACAAGGTAAACTATAGAATTTTGAAAGCATAAAAAGTAAACAAGGAAAATGGATCAAAAGGTTCGTAACACAATGGAAATTTAAACCTATCGATATTGTGGACAGCAGTCTACATGTAGATAACGAGGCACATCTGGTATCAATCTGCACATTTAATTCCTTCAGCTAGTTAATTTGCATGCATTATAGACTTTATTGGCTGGTCATAGAAGGCAACCCAAATAAGGATGAATCTTTGAAGCAGTCAATATGCCTTAGTAATCACAGTGGACAGTTGGACACATTTTCTTGGGACTTGGCACATCAGCATCACCCAGTGCATCTCTGCCACCTGTATGCCCATTTCTTTGTATATATTGCACTGCATCCTCATTGCACACATTAGTATTCTTATGCCTTCAGAAATAAAGAGAGTGCTAAATGAGTGTATCTGATGAAAAATCCTTCATTCTGATTTATTTGAAGAGAGAGTTAAGTGAAAATGTTCAGAGTTGGCAAGAATGAGGAGGACATACTTGTGAAAATGAGAAGCAGATCTTGTACAGGACTAACAAAATCAAAATTAAGTTCCAGTGTTTGGATGTCATATGATGTATAATTCCGCTTCATAACCGTAAATGTCACTTGCAGTCTAACAACACAGATGGAAAAAATATCAGCTGTCACAATTATGTATAGATTGCCAAATTGAGTGTAACTATGTCATGGCTATGTATCTATATCTCTGACGTCTGTTCCAGTTGGAACTCCCTCAAGGGAGTGGCCAGGGCAACAGAGTCTCCATAACTTAAGAACTGCATAGCAGGAAATCAGAGTTATGTGGCCACTATTGCGGTAATATTTAGAATGGAAGAAATGATGTTATGTATTCGTTTGTATTTTTAGTGAGAATTAGGTAATATGTTTTCATTTATTCATGTAAATGATATTTTTTCTGAATTTGTAAATAATGAGAAGAAAGGAGAAAGAATATTTTGTCTTTTTTCGTACTTGTTGGCACCAGGAACAGACAAAGAATTGGCCTCTTTCACTCACATCCATCCTCTAACTGTTATGTGTGATGCACTAAAGCCGTACACCTCTATCACAACTAAGCCCCACAGACTTTTCCATGGTTTCCCCTGGCAACTTCACATGTCCCATTTCAGTCTGTTGACAGCACATCACCCCCAGTATATCACATTGCTCTAATTCGCTCAGTCCCCTGCATGCCTTACACCCACCTGCATGTTCAAACCCCAAGCACTCAAAACTTTTATCACTTCATCCTCCATCTCCACGCAGTCTCCCTCTTGGTTTTGCTAAATTTCAGTTTTATTGATGCAGTGAAATAATATATTAGACATTTCAGTCTCTATTGTGCTTTTTTCCTTAAATGACAACCTGCCACATAAGAGAGACTGTGGGCTTTAGTTATACCTTGAAATTTATATGTTAAGTTTTTAAAAATGGACATGGATGTAATTTCTTTGTTGTAGTGAATGATTGTTGTTGGAGATGGGACTGCAGCAGTAATTACATGGAAATTTTTCCACGTTTTTGTCCACCTGAGTTCTGGATGGGATTTGAGCACTAAAATGCTCGTCATCCAATCTAGGCTTGGAAAAATTCTTTGATGAAAGTGAATTCTTTATCCTTCACTTTATACTGAATGCACAGAATGTCGTGAAACATTATCCCATATGACCCCCAAGCTATAGATACTTTAATCATTATCAAAACCTCTGGACTAATCGCATGCATCATTCATCTTCCTTTTTCTGCATATGGATGAATTTTTATGTCATCATCAGGGTTTAACTTAAGTTCTCTGGCAGCTGGTGATAGAATGGCTTGTACGGGAAGGAGTAAGACGACAGATGGAAGCCCTCCGAGAAGGATTTGAGTGTGTTTTTCCTTTGACACAACTCCATGTCTTCTACCCTGAGGAACTCGAGCAACTCTTCTGTGGGTCATCTGATGCATCACAGTGGGATATGAAGCAGCTGGCTGAGTGTTGCCGTCCTGATCACGGCTATACGCACAATTCTCGAGCAGTCAAGTTCCTCTTACAGATTTTGTCTGAATACACGCCTGCTCAACAGAGATCTTTCTTGCAGTTTGTCACCGGTTCTCCAAGGCTTCCTGTTGGAGGTGAGTCATTTACTGAATTGCTTTTATGAAGTTTTTAAATAAGAATTTACAAAGAATGTGAGACTGAATTTAGTCAAAAGAAAAGGAATGGATGAATTACACTCTCACCTTCAAATTATTCATCATTATACTCGATGCTTTGTCTCAAAACTACAGACACGCTCACTCAGCTCTTCCCAAAACACTTGTCTCTTTTCTTAAGTCCTCTCATCTCCAGGTGCATAAGAACTAATAATCACCTACTTATTGTAATCCTTTCAATTTTACTCATCATTCTATGGTTCATTTCCCTACATTCTTTCACACATTCCCACAATCTTGCCTTCACAATAACCCCTGTTTTTACCCCTAAGACATTCCTAAATAAATAGATATGCATATTTATTTATTTATTATATTTGATCGCTGTTTCCCGCGTCAGCGAGGTAGTGCCAGGAAACAGGCGAAGAGAGACCCATCCCCCCACATACACACATATATACATACATGCACATATGTGCACAGTACATATATAAACATATCAACATATACATATATACATACATACACCTACACATGCATATACACATGTACATATTCACACTTGCTCTCCCCCATCCACTCCTAATGCCACTCCGCCCCACGGGAATTAGCATTGCCACCCTCCGAGCCGGCAAGGTAGCGCCAGGAGACAGATGAAAAGGCCACATTCGCTCACACTCAGTCTCTAGCTGTCATGTGTAATG
>JAYMFT010097780.1:0-13845 GCA_038088735.1 Panulirus argus | reverse complement strand
GTCACGAAATGGCGGCCGCTACCCAGTACCCCGTCATTTACCTTAATCTACTCGTTCGGATTAAAATACTCATATCATATCATATCATATATATATATATATATATATATATATATATATATATATTTTCTTTTTCATACAAATTCGCCCCTTCTCGCATTAGCGAGGTAGCATCAAGAAGAGAGGACTAAGCCCCAGAAGGAAAATCCTCACTTGGTCCCCCTCTCCTTTCCCTCCCTTGGAAAAGTGAAAACCTCTCTTTTTAAACCAGGTATTCCCAATCACTAGTCTTTTTCAAGCACACAAATCCATGAGCTCTACACCATTTCCAATCACAACAATGAATACCCCATGTGCACCAATTACACCCTCAATTGCCACATTACTCACCTTCGCATTCAAATCACCCATCACCAATACCCGCTCTCATGCACCAAAACTGGTGACACACTCGCTCAGCTGTTCCCAAAACACTTGCCTCTCAAGATTTTTCTTCTCATGACTAGGTGCATAAGAACCAATAATCACCCATCTCTCACCATCCACTTTCATTTTACCCACATTAATCTGGAATTTACTTCCTTACGCTCTCACTCACTCCCACAACTCCTGCTTCATAAGAAGTGCTGTTATATACCTAATAGATTGCTTTCCATCTGATATTATTGGTGTTGCAACCACAACAGTCAGATATAAAACAGTTCTGAGTATCAAAACTGTGATTATGTGAAATCTGGTTAAAGTATGAATAAGTACATATTTGTAAGTCGTAATTTAGAAGGAAAGTGTGATGCAAAATAAGCAAAGAATTTATTACAGTTATGTGAAACATTGCCTCTTCATTTGAATAATATGGACATAATGTCAAATATACATTGGCATCATAAAAACATTACCTGTAACTGCAATTCACAACTTTGAAACCAAAATGTAGGTAGTAGTTGGTAGGCAGCTAACGACCAGTACTACCCAACTGGGTATCAGTAGGGTTAGTGACATCAGCTTAGTGAGCTAGCACTTCAGTTAGTTGCCTCTCTAACATGGGGACCACTGGCATTCTGTCCACAAATATACAATCTCTCCTTGTCATATGTAACACTTGACAACACTTAACTCATGCAGCTCATTCTTCACGTGCTAGCCCTGCCTTTTAGCAAATGGTAAGAGCAGCAGATAGAAGTAGTAGGTAGGAACATTTAGGCAGGATTATTAAGTAGAAACATTAGGTAGATGTAGTAGGTAGGAGCATTAGGTAGAAGTAGTCATTACGAACATTAGGTAGGAGCCTCTGTAAACAATGCGCTAAACTTGCCCTCTGCCAGTGGCCTGTTAAGGGTGAGGCACTAAAGGCTGAGAAGTGGCACTGGAGTTTTTTAGTTATAGAAACTCTGTTGCCGTGGCCACCCCTCTGAGGGAGTTCCAATTGGAACAAGCATCAGTGATATAGATAGATAGATGTTCAGATAGATAGACAGATAGATGTTCTGCACTATCTTTTGAGTGCCCAGTACATAAAATAGACCATGATGCTCCCTTTGTATATGAAGTTGCATTCCTCAAATTTACACCTATCATTCCTCATATAAATATCTTTTTCATATATGTTCACCATTTCCTGCATAAGTGAGGTAGCACCAAGAACAGACAAAGAAGTGGTCTCATTCACTCATATTCACTCTTCCAATTGTCTTGTATAATATAATGATATGAAAGCCCCATATCCACAATTAGGCCCCAAAGACTTTTCTGTGGTATCCCCTAGCTGATCCATATACTTAATTCAGCCCACTAACAGCAAGTCATCCCCTGCAAACCATACCACTCCAATTTCCTCTATCCCTTGCATGACTTGAACCCTCCTGCATGTTCAGGCTCTTAACTTTTAAAGCATCTTTCACTTCATCCTTGCACCTCTTCCTTGATTCCCCCTTTTCCATGTTCCCTCCACTTCTGACATGTATAACCTCTTAGTCATCCTTCTGACAAGCTTACCCTTTAAGTCATCCTTTCTTCACTCATCCTCTCCATATGACCAAACCATTTCAGCACACCCTCTTCAGCTCTCTCATGCATACTCCTCTTAATACCACACTTCTCTCTTACCCTTTCATTCCTTATTCAAGCAACCAACCTTAAACCTAAAACATTTCATTTCCAACGCATTTACCCTAACCTTTACATTTTTCGTTTAAGACCCACATCTCATACCCGTGTAGTACAGATGGGAATACTACATCTCATATCCATATAGTACAGATGGGAATACTACATCTCATATCCATATAGTACAGATGGGAATACTACATCTCATATCCATTTAGTACAGATGTGAATACTACACCATCAAACATCTTTCCCCTTAATGACAGAAACTTCTCTTTCCATTCTCCCACACCCAAACTAAGGCTCATTTCAGCTCCCATGATTCTATTCACTGCCATGTCCACTCAAGAGATATCTAAACACTCCACTTCCTCCAAGTTCTTTTCATTCAAAATCACACTCCAAATAACCCCTCTCTTTTCACTAATAAACCTAATGACCTTGCTTTTATTCACATTTGTTTTCAACTTTCTCCATTCAAACACTCCCCCCAAACTCAGACACCAGCTTCAGCAGTTTCTCAATCAAATCTATCAATAATGCTGTATCATCAGCAAACAAAAACTGACTCGCCTCCCAGGACCCCCACATCCCTAGCAAACTGCATTCCTGTTCCTCTCTCTAAGACTCTTGCATTCACCTTCCCATCCATGAACATATCAAACAGCCATAGTGACATCACACACCCCTGCCAGGGACCAAACTTAACCTGGAACCACTCACCCTTCTCTGTTACCACTCACACATATGCCTTGTTCTCTTGATAGAAACTCCTCACTGCTATGAATACCTATCCTCCCATACCCTATATTCATAAATGCTACATATAAATCCTTCTGTTTTTCTAAGTATTTCTCACACACATTCTTCAAAGCAAACATCTTATCCACATACTTGTTCCTATCTAGTCTTATGCTCTTTGCATGGCATCACCCTCTCAATCACCAGACATGCAATCTGCCAATATTCAGGTTCTTCACCATGATCCATACATACAATGAAAATCCTAACTAACCAATCAACAACACAGTCACCTCCTATGATATGCAACTGCTTTGCCACATTTCATCTTATGCAAGGCTTTCACAACATATTCTCTTTTCAGTAAACCCCTTGGCATGACTCTCCCACTTCATATACCTCCATAACCTAAACACCCTACATCTGCCACCCTATTATCAAACACATTAAACAATCTTTCAAAGTACTCAATCCATCTCTTCACCTTATCACTGCCTGTTACCCCTTCCCCATTTGGCATCTTCCCCAATTTTCCCATTTATTTTCTCATTTCTCTCATGTTATTAAGCTCTATGTAAAAAATCTTATTTTCCCTGAAGTTTGCTGAAAGTAATTCACCCCAACTCCCATTTGCCCTCCTTTTCAGCCCCTGCACCTTCCTCTTAACCTCCTGCCACTTCCTCATATACATCTCCCAATCACTTACACTCCTTCCTTGTAAGAACTGCCCATTCACTTCTCTTTTCTGTTTCATAAACAACTTTACATCATTATCACATCACACACTACCCTTTCCCACATGGCCACCTTCCACATGCCACCCATTGCACATGCCAGCATTGCTGCCCCAATACATTCCATTCCTCAACCACTCACCTAGCTTTGTTTACTCTCACCTTTTGCCATTCTGCACTCAATCTCTCCCAGTATTTCTTCAATCAAGTCTCTTTTCCAAGCTCACTTACTTTCACACTCTCTCCTTTCTCATACCATTTTCTCTTTTCTAAACACCTCAACAAATCTTCACTCTCTCCACCACCAGGTGAGGATCAGACATCACACTCAGCACATTCACATCCAAGAGTCTCTTTTGCATGCCTATCAATTAGCAAGTGATCAATAATGTATGCTTACCATCTTTCCTATGCACTCATGTATACTTGTGTATGTCTTTGTTTCTCAACTAAGTATTCCCAATCACCAATCATTTTTCAGCATACAACTTCAAAAGCTGTTCACCATTTCCATTCACCATACTGAATACTCCATGCCTCTCAATTATACTCTCAACTGCCACAACGCAATTTCATATTTAAAACTGCCATCACTAAAACCTGTGGTTTTGCATCAAAACTGCTAACACATTATTAAGGTACTTTCAATACACTTGGATCTCTTCATCTTTCTTCTAATGGCCAGGAGCAAAACATCAATCTCTTGTATTCCATTTTCATTTTTACCCACACCAAGGAAGATGAACACTCCTCACTTAGCTCCTCCTTCTCTTCCATCTTTTAAAAAAATGAAATACAAGAAGGGGAGGGTTTCCAGCCCCCCACTCCCTCCCCTCTTCATTGCCTTCTTTGACATGCAGGTACTAAATGGGTAGAATTCTTTCTTCCCCATCCCCATAGATAAATAATGGAATAGATAAAAATGCATCAAGCTCACCCTGATCCATATCAATGGGGTGAGAGTAGCATCCATCCAACTTGACATAGTCCACGCCCCATTCCGCAAATGTCTGAGCATCTATTTGTAAATAACCCAAAATGCCAGGATAGCCAGCACAAGTGAAGTTTCCATAATCCTCATAAATACCAAACTTCAGGCCTCGCTTGTGCATCTGTAAGAGGTATTTTAAAGCTGTAAATTATGTACTTACATGCAAACACTGTGTTTAAAATTTCAAAAGGATATAAATGTAATAAAGTTAAAAAAGTAGTATACATTATATACATATATAAAATATACATTCATTGCTTTTCTTTTTTCTTTAAGACTTGTTTGCTGTTTCCGTCATCAGCAAGGTAGAGTTTGGAACAGACAAAGACCAACCTAATTTCATCACATCCACTTTCCAGCCCCAATACAAAGCCAAGCTCCACAGACCTCCTTGTGGCTTCACCTGGCCACTTCATAAACCCTCATTCAGCCCATTCACAACACATCACCCCCTGTATATCATATCACTCCAATTCTCTATACAGTAAATACTGCTCAGAGTTCAATATCTCAGAATTTGGCTTCTAATTGACCCTTTAGACCTCTTCAAAATGAGTTTGGTATCAATGTAAACTTCTGTAAAAGTCCATTCCATGTCAAATTTAGTCTGGTAAGTAAAGGACCCACTGACCTGAGTCTATGATGTAAGGGAGTAGTCCATTAGTTCTCAAACTATGTAGATCCAGAACATATGCTAGCTCGATGTGCATCAATTCAGTGCTTTTTTTTTATTATTTATATGACCAACATACAAGGTTCTCTACACTCACATACACATAGTTTTACACTGATTTACAATAATTTCATGGTGCAATATTTTGTGTCTTTAACCTAAAGAGATAATTTGAAGTAAAAATTTTAAGAAGAACCAATTAGGCATAGCTTGGTCAATGCTCACCACTCTGAGATAATATACCTGCTTAGTCAACACATAAACAAACTTGGTGGTGGTATTCTCACACAAGTGGAGACTGAGAGAGTGGTGGCTTCAAAGTGTAGAGGATATGTGGATCAGGTGTTTGCTCTGATGATTCTGCATGAGAAAGCCCTGATGAATCTGCATGAGAAAGTCTACAAAAAGGTGAAGGATTTGTATGTAGCATCTGAGAAGGACAGCTGGTGGGAAGCAAGGGTGAAGATTTGTACAGATTTTTGGAAAAGAGGAAATGATATGGGTGATAAGAAGGAAGTGAAAGTAAGTGAGCCTGAAGAAGAGACTAAATGGGAGGTAATTACAGAAGTAGTGCTCTCATGTATGAAAGAAGTGTGTGGCATGTGGAAGGTAGGGGATAAACAAGTGAGAATGGGTAGTAAGTGGTAGGATGATAAAGTTGCTAGTTAAAGAGAAAAGAGAGGTGTATGAGTGGTACTTACAGGGAAGGAATGCAAGCGATTGGGAAACTTATAAGAGAAAGCTGCAGGAGGTCAAGAGGAAGGTACAGGGGCTGAAAAAGGGTGCAAGTGAGAACTGAGGTGAGTGAGTATTAGTAAACTTTGGGACAATAAAATACTTTGGAAGAAGGTTAATGGAGAGAGAAAAGCAAGAGAACAAATAGGAAAATCAATGAAGGGAGCATATGGGGAAGTTGTAACAGGTACTGATGAGGTAAAGAGTAAATGAAGTATTTTGAAGGACTGTTGAATGTTTGATAATACAGTGGCAGATGTAGGGTGTTTGGACTGGGGAGGTATGCAAAGCGAAAGTCATAGGAATTGGTTTCGTGAAGAGAGAAGAGGTGGTGAAGGCCTTCTGTAAGATGAAATGTGGCAAGGAGGTTGGAGTGGATGGTACTGCAGTTGAATTTCTTGAGAAAGGAGAAGACTGTGTTCTTGATTGGTTAGTTAGGATTCTCATCCTATGTGTGGATTATTGTAGGGTGCCTGAAAACTGGCAAAATGTTCACTATGTATAATGCCACTGTATAAAGGTAAGGGGGACAAAGGTAAGGCTGCAAACTACAGAGGTATAAGATACTTGAGTGTACCTGGTACATTGTATGGGAAAGTGGTAATTGAAAAGGTGAAGACATGTACAGAGCATCAGACTGGAGAGGCACAGTGTGGTCTGAGGAGTGGGAAAGGGTGTGTGGATCAGGTGTTTATTTTATAAAATGAGTGTAAGATGGAATTGTATGTGACAGTTATGAATCTGGAGAAAGCATATGATGGGTTGATAGAAATGCCTTATGGAAAGTTTTTCAACCATATGATGTAGGAGGAATGCTAATAGAAGCAGTGAGTTTTTATCAAGAGTGTAAAGTTTGTGTATAATTAGGAAGAGAGGAGTGTGAATGGTTCCAAGTGAATGTCGGTCTGGGTCAGGGGTGTGTGAAGTCACCACAGCTGTTTAATATGTTTATGGATTGGGTTCTGAAGGAGGTAAATGGAAGTCTTGGAGGGAGGGGTGAGTATGCAGTTTGTAGAGGGTGGAAAGTGGGTCTGTTGTTGTTTGCTGATAACAAAGCACTGTTAGCAGGATTGACTGACAAACTGCATTAGTTCATGACTGAGTCTGGTAAAGTATTTTTTTTTTTTTTTATGATGAAGGCTCCAGTCATGGACAAAAGTCCACATCAAGGGTGAGCCATAATTGAAATATAGAGAGAATAAGAAAAGGAAAAAGAAAAGACAAGAGAAAGTATTTACAATTTTAGGAGGAAGTGAAAAACCTGTCTTTTAAAATGTGCCATAACATAGTTATTGGGAAAGACATGAGATGGTAGAGAGTTCCAAAACTTTGATGTGTAGAGAAAGAGGCAGTTATCAAAACAGCCTACCTCGAGTTGCCGATGGCTATACAGTAATCATGAGATGCAGCAGCTTGCCAAGTATTGCATGATCTACCTAGAGGTGAAGGCACACAAGCAGCCAGCTCTCAGGAGCAAAAACTGAAGTAATACCTAAAGAAGAGGGAAAGTAAACCAACAGTATAGCATAGGGCAAAAGAGTCAAGTTTAGAGGTTGACCTGGGACAGTTTATAAGTGGGACTGCTTTTGACTCAACTCTGTCAAGTAAGGATGCAGAGCTAGAACCACCCCAGATGTTAGAGCTGTACTCCATATAAGGACGAATTAATCCTTGTATAAATAGAGTAACTGTTCAGAAGAAAAGACGTTTTGACATCTAAAACCTTACACCCAATTTTTTAGAGGTAGACTTAGCTATTCTCATAATGTGAGGTTTCCAAGAAAATGTGGATGTTGCAGTAATACCTAGTATGTTCATCGAGTCAAGATGTGGAATGAAAGAACCGTCAAAGGAGAGACGAGAGTTGTGAGGAGTTTTTGACTAAGAGGTGGGTAGAAACTAGGTCTTGGAGGCATTAAATTTAACAAGATTTTGTCTACCCCACTGAAATATCCTGTCAAAGTCTGAGTTTATTGAGGATGCTGTGTCAAGATGAGACGCAGATCGAGTGAGAGAAGAGGGAGCAGAATTCGGGGTGTGGATGAATACAGTGTTGAGTCGATCAGCGTATGAATGCACTGGATTAATTGTGGAGGAGAGGAAATCGTTGAAAAAAAGGAGAAAAAGTATAGGGAACTAAATATGAAGGAACAAAGTGAGGGAGGAAACCCAAATGAGGGAAGCTTAGCAATGAGACACCAGTGCCACACCCTTTTAAAAACTTTGGATATGTCAAGGGCAACTACACATGACTCCCTAAAATCTTTTAGGGGATGATGACTAAACATCAGTAAGATAGGAAAGAATATCACCAAAGGATCTTGCCTTATGGAAGCTACACTGGTGATCAGAGAGAAGACTGAGTTTCGAGGTGTTTAAGGATATGAGAGTTGAAGAAGGATTCAAAGAATTTAGAAATGGTAGACATCAAAGCAATAGGACAATAGTTAGAGTGATCAGAATGGTTACCTTTCTTGGGGAATGGGATGTATCAATGTATGCTTCCAAGGAGAAGAAAAAGTTTTGATTTTTAAATAGACATGGAACAGACGAGCAAGCACATGTGTAAGTTCAGAGGAACACCCTTTCACTACACTGGGATGGATGCCATCATGACCATAAGCCTTGCTTGTGTCCAGGGAGAGAAGTGCTTTTCAGACAGTCTGAAAAGAGATTATGGGGATGAGCATAGGATTAGTAAGAGGAGCATCAAGAGGTGAAGGAATGTTAGAGTCATCCAAGGTGGAGTTACAGGAGAAACGGGAACTAAAGAGAGTTGCTAGGTCTAGGGCAGAGACAGCTATAGTACCATCAAAACAGATAAGTGAAAGAAAGGAAGAGTGACTGAAGTTGTTAGAGATGCCTTTAGCTAAAGACCAAGAAGACCTATCAGTGGATGATGAGGAAAGGTTATCACACTTCTTTTGAATAAAGGAATGCTTTTCTTCACAGATAATGTGCTTGCAAGGATTATGGGCTGAATGGAAGCCAATGGAAGAAGGATTTTTCTAAGTCCAATATGAATGGTCTCAGAACAAGAATGGTTCAGCCATGAACTGGGTGAAGAGGTCATCTTGGAGGTGAAAGAGTTAACATGAATAAAAGCAAGATTATTACGTTCAACAGGGTTGAGTGACAGGTTAACTGGAGTGTACATCTGTATGGAGAAAATCTGTTTTAGATACCTGGGAGTGGTCATGGCAGTAAATGGAAACATTGAAGCAGAAGCAAGTTATCTTACAGTGGGTTAGGGGGCAAAGGTTCTGGAAGCATTGAGGAATAAGTGGAAAAAAAGGTCATTAACTAGGAGGGCAAAAATGGGTATGTTTGAAGAGCGACGTGTGGTAATAAGAAGAGTGTGGTTGAGAGAGTTGAAGTGGTTGTACTGAAATGGTTTGGACATATGAAGAGAATGAGTGAGTAAAGGCTGACAAAGAAGACATATGTGTCAAAAGTGGAGGGGACAAGAAGGGGGAGACCAGGCTGAATTTGGAAAGATGGAGCGAAAAAGATTTTGAGTGACTGGTGCCAGAACATGCTGGACCATGAACAGAATAGAAAGAATTGGAATGATTAGGTATACAGGGGTTGACATGCTGTCAACGGACTGAAACAAGGCATATGATGCAGCCAAGTGCAATTATGGAAAGATCTCTGAGGCCCAGTTGTAGATATGGGTCTGTGGTTTCGGTGCACAGCACATGAAGGCTCGAGAATGAATGGAAGCCCTTCTTCCTCTGTTCTTGGTGTTTCCTTACTAATGCAAGAAAAAGCAAACAAGTTTGAAAAAATAAAATATGTAAAACTTACACAGTATTATTGTATGAGTATATGGCTTATTAGTCTACTACTCTAGCATACATTGTGGTATAGACAGTATAAAATGTCTACATACATGAACACAAGAAAAATAATTTACAAAGAAAACAGTTCGTGGCTGATTCATTTACAACTCTCATTATCTTAAACGGCAAAAACCCTAGTTTTCTAACTCAAGATACATACATAGTCAGAGAGGGCAGAAATCCCTGATGGGAAGCGGTGAGGATCAGCCTGGAGCCTGCCATGGGAATCACGGTTCCTGGCTAGCCAACAATCATCCAGAGAGATGATATCATACCCAAGCTCCCGGTACCCTTGACTCACTATGATGTCTGCCATTTGCATGAACAACGATTCACTGTCATAAAAGAAAATTGGGGGGAAATTAAGTCTGTGCGATATGTGTGTATAATTACCTATATGTGATTATCTACTTGTACAATAAGGTTTTAGAGTACTAAACTCATGTGCCCCTTATCTTGAACTTTCTTCACCATCGAACAAATTCTTAAATTTTTGTATGCTATCTTCATTCAGTTTTATCTCTGAAGTTTATTCCACTCTTCAGTTAATCTGATACTATAAAAATATTGCTTTACATCCTTCCCAATTAGTTTCTTGATTAATATCTTATGATATATATAGATGTTCTAACTTTACATCTTTCTGTCAACTTTTCATTGTCAATATTGTCAAACTAATTTAAAAACATTAAATTTGTGAACATGTACCTCTTAATTTTCTTCTTTTCCATGGTGAGCAAATCTATGGTCTCTAAACTCCTCCTATAACTCAACTCTCTTATTTCAAAGCCATCTTTGTTGCCTTTCTTTGAAACCTCTTTATTACTTCTTAACATTTCTCTAAGTGGAGTGATTATTACTTCTTTACATTTCTCTAAGTGGAGTAACCAAACATGAAATGCATAGTCTTGTCTAGGTCTATGTAAACTGTAAGTAGTTTTCTGAACATCTGATCTATGTACTTGAATGTATTTCTAATATCAACCTCTTAACTTTGCAAATATTATTTGACATTCTCAGCACAGCTACTTATAAGTGTTGCCTCTTCCCACCATCATTTAAATTTCAGGGTGCACATTTTTGGGTTGCAGAGATTCCTTATGTCACTAGTATCTATGATTAGAAACAAGAACAAAATCCTAGTGTGTCAACTAACATAAAACACAGTGGGAGAAGGTACAGCCCTGTCCCTCCTATGAATGTTCGCTCTGTGATTTCTGCAGAGAGGCAAAGTGCAAGGGAATACAAAAGGGCAAATGTCATACCTATGTATAAGAAAGGAGGCTGAGAACACTTGTTAAAGTACAGATCTAGAGAAGATTATCGAAAAGCAAGTGGATGACTTTCTATTAAGGAGAAATTTCCTAAGTGAGAGACAGCATGGTTTTGGGGAAAGGATATAATATGTAACTAACCTCTTAGAGTTCTACGAGTGGGCAAGCTTAGTCCTGGATAAAGGAAAGGTTGGGTGGACTGTTTGTATCTAGACTGCCAGAAAGCATTTGACAAAGTACAACCTAGGAGGCTGAGTAAGAGCTGGATCACTAGGCAGGAATAAAGGGGAAACTCCTTTGATGGATAAATTATACCAGTGGGAGGGAACACAGGACTCATGTTAGGGGAGCCTTTTCCAAATGGGTTGAGGTGATTCATGGAGTGCAACAGGGTTCCATTCTGGGAACACTTCTCTTTTTGATTTTTATAAATAACTTGCCTTAAGGTTTGGAATCCTACCTGAATATGTTTTCATGTGATGCAAAGGTTATGAGGGAAATAAAAGGTGAGGAGGATCGCACCAATATACAAGGTTATCTAAACAGAATACACAGTTGGTCTGGAACATGGTTAACATTCATCCCAAGCAAATGTTCAGTGATGAGCATGGGATAACAAAGTAATAAGGACAAAACAAAGTAAAAGACATCCTCAATAAGATTATCAAAAAGCAGGAAGTGGGAGTCAACATCGGCCCAAACCTATTGCCAAAGTCTCATATTAAGAGAATAGCTAGAGACAAAATGCCTGCTGGCAAATATCAGAACAGCTTAAGGAAGTGTTTAGCAAGATTAGGACAAAATTAGAGTATGCTTTCCATGTTGGCTCAATGCATCCAAAGAAGCACAAAGTTGAAAAAAGGTCCCGAGGAAAGCAACAAAGATGGTACAGTACCAGAATTGAAAAAGTTAAGTTACAGGGAAAGGCTAAGGCTTTAAATTTACCCATCTTCGAAAAGAGAAGAGTAAAGGCTGATCTGATAACAACCAGAGGACGTAACATGAAATTAAATAAGAAACTTGTTAAAAAGGTGGCGAAGAAATACTTTTACAGTATAAGAGTTCTGGATGAATGGAACAGAAAGACTGAGGGCATGGTTACTGCAAACTGCGCACATAAATTTAAGGGTTATGATAGCAGAGAATGTTCAAGAGGTGGAGTTCCATGAATGTAAAACCCCCCCTCCCCATACAGTAAAAACAGGTAATTACATTTATGGCATACTTGGTGAAATTACATTTAAGGCATACTTGGTGAAATTTCATTAGGACCATGAGCCTTGTATTCTATTAGTCTTTTCTCAAGATCTCAAAGTTTTCTAATACTCCTCCCTCATTCTGTCACTGGTGTTGGGGCTATTTTGTCTTCCACCGAAAAACACTTTTGAGGATGTTACTCAGTACTTAACTTATCCTTACATCATCCTCTACAATTCTCTCCTAAATCCTTTAGCCTGATTAGCTGCTCCATAACTAACTTCTAATGAATTCATAGAAAAGTTTTGGTTTTTCTCCACTTTGTATTGCAAGCCAACATAAACATACCTGATGCAGTTGTTGGGATCATTAACACAGTCAGTGTTGCACCTGAACCGCTGCCAGGCTAGCCAGCCCATGGGAGGGGTTCGAGCCAGCCCATTCTCCAGCCCACGTATGCCCACACCCATCACACCCACCAACACGCAGAACACTGCACGAATCATCCTGGGGATGGGAAGAAAATATCACATTAACCCTTTCCCTGTCTTCATTGCATATACTCACGTGACACTCAGTCTCCTATACCATATGTCAGGGTCAACAATGAGACACCAGACTCCTGCCCTTTGAAAATACTGAGCTAGATTCCTGCTTGTCATTCTTGGAAGTGCTGCCATTACTTACAGTTCATTTGCACTACTCCCAGGAGAGAGATGTCACAAAAGGCATCAATTACAATATATGAAGATAGAATAGCTCAAAAAACAATGAATTCAAAATGAAATATTAAGGGAATATAGCTATGATGATAAAAACACCAATGATATTAAAAATGTGTAATATTTAGCATAGTTAATTGGTCAAGGTAGTTACAATTAAGTAGTTAATTGTCCCAAAATTATTGTTCTACTGTGGGATCACTTCTGGTAGCTGCAATGGTCGCTTATTCTTTTAATTAGTAAACAGAACCCAGTTGGGCCATTTAGAAAAGCATTCATTCCCTATAAAATTATGACATCCATTTTTCCCCCCCCCTTAATTTAAAACTAATAAATGTACTTAAATACATAAACTAATGTGTATATGCATGTTTATGTGTATGTATGTATATATGTATATGTTGGTATGTATATATATGTACTGTGCTTATATGTGCATATATGTATATATATGTGTATGTGGGGGCATGGGTCTTTCTTCGTTGTTTCCAGGCGCTACCTCGCTGACGTGAGAAACAGCGATCAAGTATAATAATAATAATAATGATAATTTTTTTTCATACATATTCGCCATTTCCCGCGTTAGCGAGGTAGCGTTAAGAACAGAGGACTGAGTCTTAGAGGAAACAATCCTCACTTAGCTCCCTCCTCTGTTCCTTCCTTTGGAAAAGTGAAAACAGGAGGGGAGGATTTATATATATATATATATTATCACTGGGGATAGGGGAGAAAGAATACTTCCCACGTATTCCTTGCGTGTTGTAAAAGGCGACTAAAAGGGGAGGGAGCGGGGGGCTGGAAATCCTCCCCTCCAGTTTCTGCTTTTCCAA
>JAYMFT010097769.1:0-13845 GCA_038088735.1 Panulirus argus | reverse complement strand
ACACACACACACATATATATATATATATATATATATATATATATATATATATATATATATATATATATATATACACAGGCACGCACTCAGAGAAACACACACACATACAAGAGAAAAACTAGCCTTCGGCCACTGCCAGCAGCGATAGATAAAGGAACAGTGAGTGTCCGCAGAGTTAACGACGTAGTTACGTTCGAGGCGCGATGTCTGACAGCTGACAGCCCCGCCAGATACCCAGTTATCGATCAGCCGAGTGGAGGTTGAACACCATAATGACTAAGAATCTAATATCAAAGACGAGTACTGTTACTAGTATTACTGTATAGAAGTAAAAAATTAGTTCAAAAGCATTTAAGATCATTAGCACCTAACTTATTCCAGGAGAAAAACAACTTATTTGCTTTTATTTTAAGGTTTAACATTTAACTGACAATGGAAGATCATTACATAAAAGAATACTGGCCTATGCATACGAACTCTCAGCAGTAACTTCCACTCTGGGAACAACACGTCATTTGCTCTTGTTGAATACCTGTGGTTATTATGAACTATATCAACGTTAAACATTATACATTCTGGGTCACTACCACACAAATGTCTGTATCTGAACTGTTCTGCTCCGCATTGTACCAGAAGAATACCAACCATTCTCTATTGATCAACACCAATATGAGTTCTGAGAGAAGCGTTAAGCATATATTTTTTATTATTATTTCTTACTACACCCAACCCTGCAGTTTGCTAAAAAAAACACTATACCATGATGAAAAATTCAGTTATACCATGATGAACAAACTCCACTATACCGTGATGAACACCTCCACTATACCTTGATGAACGACTCCATTATACCATGACGAATAATTCCACTATACCGTGATGAACAACTCCACTATACCATAATGAACAAACTCTACTATACCATGATGAAAAAACCACTATACTATAATGAACAACAATATAACATGATGAACAAACTCCACTATAGCATGATTACAACTCCACTATCCCATGATGAACAACTCCACTATACCTTGATGAACAATTCCACTATACCATTATGAACAATTCCACTATACAATGATGAACAACACTATATCATGATGAATAACTGCACTATATCAAGAAAAACAACTCCACCATACCGTAATGAACAAACTCCACTATACTATGATGAAAAAAACCCACTAAACCATGATGAACAAATACACTATACCGTGATGAACAACTCCACTAAACCTTGATGAACAACTCTATACTATGAGGAACAAACTCCATAGTACCATGATTACAACTCCACTATACCATGATGAACAATTCCACTATACCATGATGAACAATCCCACTATACCATGATGAAAAACATTATACCATGATGAACAAACTCCACTATACCATGATGAACAACTCCACTATACCACGATGAACACCTCCACTATACCAGGATGAAAAACACTATACCATAATGAACAACACTATATCATGATGAATAAACTCCTTTATACCATGATTACAACTCCACTATACCATGATGAATAACTCCACTATACCTTGATGAACAATTCCACTATACCATGATGAATGATTCAACTATACAGTGATGAACAAACTCCACTATATCATAATGTACAAACTTCACTATACCATGATGAACAAACCCAATATACCATGATGAACAACTCCACTATACCATGATGAACAAAGTCCACTATAACATAACGAACAAACCCCACTAAACCACGTTGAATAACTACACTATACCATGATGAACAACTCCACTATACCATGATGAACAATTTCATTATACCATGATGAACAATTACACTATACCATGATGAACAACCCCATTATAGAATGATGAACACTATACATGATGAAAAACTCCACTATACCATAATGAATAAATCCACTATACCATGCTGAACAACTCTACTATACTATGATGAACAACTCCATTATACCTTAATGAACTACTCCATTATACCATGATGAATAATTCAACTATATCATGATGAACAAACCCCACTATACCATGATGAACAACACTATACCATGATGAACAACTCCTCTATACTAAGATGAACAACTCCATTATACCATGATGAACAAAATCCACTATAAAATGATGAACAAACACTATACCATGATGAACAATTCCACTATACAATGATAACAAACCCCACTATACCATGGTGAACAACTCCACTATACCATGATAACTCCACTATACCATATGAACAAACTGCACTATACCATGATGAACAAACTCCACTAAACCATGATGAACAACTACACTATACCATGATGAAGAACTCCACTATACCTTGATGAACAATTGCACTATACCATGATGAATGATTCCACTATACCATGATGAAAAACTCCACTATACAATGATGAACAAGCTACACTATACCATGGTGAACAATCCCACTATATCATAATGAAAAACACTATACCATAATGAACAAACTCCACTGTACGATGATGAACAACACTATACCATGATGAACAACAGCTCCACTATGCCATGAAGAACAAACCACACTATATCATGATGAACAAACTCAATTATACCATGATGAACAAACCCTACTACATGATGAACAACTACACTATACCATGATGAACAACTCCACTATACTATGATGAACAATTCCACTATACCATGATGAACAAGGGCACTATACCATGATGAGCTACTCCACTATACCATGATGAACAACTCTACAATACCATCATGGGCAACTCCATTGCACTGTGATGAACAGACTCCACAATATACCTTGATGAACAATTGCACTATACCATGATGAACAATTATGCTATATCATAATGTAAAACTCCACAATAAAATGATGAACAAGCTACATTATACCATGATGAACACACCCACTATATCATGATGAAAAACACTACACCGTGATGAACAAACTCCACTATAACATGATGAACGACTCCACTATATCATGATGAACATCAACTCCACTATACCATGAAGAGCAAACCACACTATATCATAAAGAACAAACCCAACTATACCATGATGAACAAACCCTACTACAACAAGATGAACAACTACTCTATACCATGATGAACAACTCCACTATACTATGATGAACAATTCCACTATACCATGATGAACAAGTCCACTATTCCATGATGAGCTACTCCACTATACCATGATGAATAACTCCATTGTACCATCATGGGCAACTCCATTGCGCTGTGATGAACAGACTCTACTAAGCCATGATGAACAACTACACTATACCATGATGAGCAGCTCCACTATACCATGATGAACAAACTGTACTACACCATGATGAACAATTCCACTATACTATGATGAACAACTCTACTATACCAAGATGAACGACACTATACCATAATGAACAAACTCAACTATACCATGATGAAAACCCCTACCAAGCCATGATGAACAACTACACTATACTATCATGAACATCACCATAACTTGATAAACAATTCCACTATACCATGAGGAACAATTCCATTATATCATGATGAACAAACCCCACTATACCATGACGAACAAAGCCATACTAAGATGAACAACTCCACTATACCAAATTGAACAACTCCACTATACCATGATGAACAAATTCCACTATACCATGATGAACAAACTCGACTAAATCATGATGAACAACTAAACTATACCATGATGAACAATTCCAATGTATGTTGATGAACAATTCCACTATACCATGATGAACAAGTCCACTATACCATGATGAACAAACCCCACTATACCATGATGAACAACTCTACTATACCATGATGAACAACTCCACTATACCAAGATGAACAACTCCACTACACCATGACGAACAAACCCCACTAAACCAAGATGAACAACTACACTATACCATGACGAACAACTCCAGTATACCTTGATGAACAATTCCACTATACCATGATGAATAATTCCACTATACCATAATGAACAACACCACTATACCAAGATGAATAACTCCACGATACCGTAATGAACAAACTCCACTATACCATGATGAACAAACCCCACTAAACCATGATGAACAACTACACTATACCATGATGAACAACCCCACTATACCTTGATGAACAACTCCATTATACCATGATGAACAACAACTCCACTATATCATGAAGAACAAACCACACTCTATCATGATGAACAAACCCAACTATACCGTGATGAACAGACCCTACTATACCATGATGAACAACTACACTATACCATGATGAACAACTCCACCATAACAAGATGAACAATTCCACTATACCATGATGAACAAGTCCACTACACCATCATGGGCAACTCCATTGCACTGTGATGAACAAACTCCACTATTCCATGATGAACAGACTCCACGATATCATGATGAACAACTCTACAATACCATGATGAACAGCTGCAATATACCATGATGAACAAATTCCACTATACCATGATGAACAAAATCCGCTATACCATGAACAAAACTGTACAATATTGAACAAACTCTATACCATGATGAACAACTCCATTATACCATGATGAAATACACTACACCTTGATGAACAACTTCACTGTATCATGATTATCAACTCCATTATAATATGATGAACAAACTCCACTATACAATGATTAACAACATTATACCACTTTGAACAAAGTCCATTATACCATGAAGGACAACTCTACTGCACCATGATGAACTATACCTTGAAGAACAACTTCCATATACCAGGATGAATAATTCTACTATCCCATGATGAACAACTCCACTCTACCATGATGAAGAACTCCACTATACTATGATGAAGAAGTCCACTATAACATGATAAACAACTCCACAATACTATAATGGACACATCCACTGTATCATGATGAACAACTCCACTATTCCATGATGGGCATCTCCACTACACTATACTATGATGAACAACGTTACACCATGATTCACAATTCCACTACACCATGATGAACAACTCCACTATAACATCATGGTCAATTCCATTACACTGTGATGAACAACTCCACCATACCATGATGAGCAAACTCCATTATACTATGATGGACAGACTCCACTATACCATGATGAACAACTCTACAATACTATGATGAACAGGTGCAATATACCATGATGAACAATCTCCACTATACCATGATAAACGAACCCAGCTATACCATGATGATCAACACTATACCATGATGAACAGACTCCACTCTACCATAATGAACAACTCTACAATACCATGAAGAACAGCTGCACCATATCATGATGAACAACTCTACAATACCACGATCAACAACACTATACCACGATGAAAAACTCCAATCTACCATGATGAACAGCTCCACTATACCTTAATGAAGAACTCCACTATGGCATGATAAACAACTCCATTATACCACGATGAACAACTCTACAATACCATGATGATCAGCTGCAATATACTATGATGAACAAACTCCAATATAGCATGAGGAACAAACTCCGCTATACCATGATGAACAACACTATACCATGATGAAGAAACTCCACTATACCACGATGAACAACTCCACAACGCCATGATGAACAACACTATACAATGATGAACAACATCTCCACAATACCATGATGAAGAAGTCCAATAATACTATGATGATCAAAACCTACTATACCATGATGAACCACTACACTATACCATGATGAAAAATTCCACTATACCATGATGAACAAGTCCACTATACCATGAAGAGCTACTCCACTATACCATGATGAACAAGTCCACTATACCATAATGGGCAACTCCATTGCACTGTGATGAACAACTCAACAATACCATGATGAACAAACTCCATTATACCATGATGGACAGAATCCATTATACCATGATGAACAACTCTACAATACCATGATGAACAGCTGCCATAAAGCATGATGAATAAACACCGCTATACCATGATGAACAACGCTATACAATATTTAACAAACCACTATACCATGACGAACAACTCCAATATACCATGACGAACATTTCCAATATACCATGATGAACAACTTCACTGTATCATGATTATCAACTCCATTATAATATGATGAACAAACTCCAGTATACCATGAAGAACAAACCATATTATACCATGATGAACAACACTATGCATGAAGAACAAACTCCATTAAACCATGAAGGACAACTCCACTATACCATGATGAGAAAGATACACTTTACCATAATGAAGAACTCTATATCATGATGAAAAAATTCCACTATACCATGATTACAACTACACATATACCATGATGAACAACTCCACTATACCTAGATGAACAATTCCACTAAACCATGATGAACAAACCCCACTATACCATGATGAATAATTCCACTATATCATGATAAAAAACTTCACTATGGCGAAATAAACAACTCCACTATACCATGATAAACAAAATCAACTATACCATGATGAACATACCCCACTAAACCAAGATGAACAGCTACACTATACCATGATGAGCAACTCCAGTATACCTTGATGAACAAATCCACTATACGTTGATGAACAATCCCACATTACCATGATGAACAAACCCTTCTATACCATGATGAACAACTCCACCATACCATGATGAACGACTCCATTATGAACAACTTCACTATACCATAATGAACAAACTCCACTATACCATGATGAACAAACTCCACCAAACTATGATGAACAAACCTCACTTATCTATGATGAACAACTACACTATACCGTGATGAACAACTCCAGTATACCTTTATGAACAATTCCACTATACCATGATAAACTATTCCACTATAACAATGAACAACTGCACTATGCCATGATAAAGAAGCTACACTATAACTATACCATGATGGAAACCCCACTATATCATGATGAAAAACACTATTCCATGATGAACAAAAATCCACTATACCATGATAAGCAACTCCACTATACCATGTTGAACAACTCCACTATACCATGATGAACAAATTCAACTATACCATGATGAACAATTCCACCATACCATGATGACAAGTCCACTCTACCATGATGAGCTAGTCCACTATAACATGATGGACAACTGCGCTATACCATGATAAGCAGTTCCACTATACCATGATGACAAGTCCACTCTACCATGATGAGCTAGTCCACTATACCATGGTGAACAACTGCACTATACAATTATGGGCAGCTCCATTGACTGTGATGAGCAACTCCACTATACCATGATGAACAAACTCCACTATACCCCGATGAACAAACACCGATATACCATGATGAACAATACTATACAATATTATACAAACTCCACAATACCATGATGAACAACTCCACCATAATAAGATGAACAACTCCACTCTACTTTGATGAACAATTCCACTATACCTTGATGAACAATTCCACTATACCATGATGAACAAGCTCCACTAAACCATGATGAAGAACTACACTATACCATGATGAACAGCTCCTCCAGACCAAGATGAACAACTCCACTATTCCATGATGAACAAACTCCACTATATCATGATGAACAAACCCCACTAAACCATGATGAACAACAAAACTATACCATAATGAATAATTCCACTATACCTTGATGAACAATTCCACTATACCATGATTAACTATTCCACTATACTATGATGAACAAACCCCACTAAACCATGATGAAGAACAACACTATACTATGATGAACAACTCCACTATACCTTGATAAACAATTTCACTATACCATGATGAACAATTCCACTATACCATGATGAACAAACACCACTATAACATGATGAAAAATTCCACTATACCAAGATGAACAACACTATACCATGATGAACAAACTCTCCTATATGATGACGAACAAACCCCACTAAACTATGATGAACAACTACACTATACCATGATGAAAAACTCCACTATACCTTGATGAACAATTCCACTACACCATGATGAACAATTTCGTTATATCATGATGAACAACTACACTATACCATGATGAACAAACTACGCTATGCCCTGGTGAACAACTCCACTATACCATGAT
The DNA here is from genome assembly GCA_038088735.1 of Panulirus argus. Classification (NCBI taxonomy): domain Eukaryota; kingdom Metazoa; phylum Arthropoda; class Malacostraca; order Decapoda; family Palinuridae; genus Panulirus; species Panulirus argus. The sequence continues at coordinate 5,809 of JAYMFT010097769.1, read as the reverse complement.
GAACAACAACTCTACTATGAAGAACAAATCACACTACACCATGATGAACAAACCGAACTATAACATGATGAACAAACCCTACAAAAACATGATGAACAACTACACTATACCATGATGAACAACTACACTATACCATGATGAACAATTCCACTATACCATGATGAACAAGTCCACAATACCATGATGAGCTACTCCACTATACCATGACGAACAACTCCATTATACCATTATAGGCAACATCATTGCACTGTGATGAACAGCTCCACTATACCATGATGAAGAAACTCCACTATACCATCATGAACAACTCCACTATATCATTATGACAAACTCCATTATTGATAAAAAATTCACTATATCATGATTATCAATTGCATTATAATATTATGAATAAACTCCACTATACCATGATGAACAAACCCCACTATACCATGATGAATAACACTATACTATGATGAACAAACTTCATTATACCATGATGAACAAATCCACTATACCATGATGAACAAACTGCGCTATACCATGATGAACAACTCCACTATGCCATGATGAACAACTCCACTATACCATGATGAACAACAGCATTACTATACCATGAAGAATAAATCACTCTATACCATGATGAACAAACAGAACTATACCATGATGAACAAATCCTAATATACATGATGAACAACTACACATTACCATGATGAACAACTACACTGTACCGTGATTAACAGTTCCACTATACCATGATGAACAACTCCATTATATCATCATTGGCAACTTCATTGCACTGTGATGAATAACTCCACTATACCATGGTGAACAAACTCCACTATACCATCATGAACAACTCCACTATACCATGATGAAAAACTCCATTATACCATGATAAAAACTTCACTATATCATGATTATTAACTGCATTATAATATGATGAATAAACTCCACTATAACATGATGACCAAACCCCACTATACCATGATGAACAACACTATACCATGATGAACAAACTCCATTTTACCAAGATGAACAAATCCACTATATAATGAACAAACTACACTATACCATGATGGACAACTTCATTATACTATGATGAATAGCTCTACAATACCACAATGAAGAACTACTCTGTACCATGATGAACACACTCCACTATATCATGATGGACAACTTCACTATACCATGATGAACAGCTCCACTATACCATGATGAACAACTCCACTATACCATGATGAACAACACTATACCATGATGAACAAACTCTACTATACCAAGATGAACAACTCTTCAATACAACGATGAACAGCAGTACTATACCATGATGAACAAACTCCACTATACCACGATAGACAACTTCACTATACCATAATGAACAACTACTCTAAATCATAATGGATAATTGCACTATATCATAATGAACAGTCCCACTACATCATGATGAACAACTCCACTGTACCATGATGAACAACTTCACTATACTCTGATGAACAGTAGGTTGTTGACAACAGCCGCCCAGGGTGGTACTACCGTCCTGACTGAGGAGCGTTAAAGTGGTGCCCGGAACCATCTTACTCTCTCAATATCAGGATTACTCGTCTCACTTTTTGCCTCATCAAAACGGGACTACCGGGCTAGTCTTGCCATCTTCTTACAAGCACCATACACCTACTCAAACCCTGCTTATTATAATAACTTTTTTCACATAAGTACTTTTGTGAATTCCCTCCACTCAAACACTTATAAGTATCATTATGACAGTGTCCGTCAGATCTGTGGCCCCTAGTTGCCGGCATCATGGGGAGCTAAGAATCTCCGGGCTTCAGCCTGACTCTACTGCCAATGAGAGGGAGGGCTCTGGCACTAGTAGAACCGGTCCCTCCCATGACTTTTCCCTGTCTGTGAGACTTTCCTCTTTTTCTATTCCCTACACCAGCATTCGCGGTTTCTCTAGTAACCTCTCCTAAGTTGAACAACATTTGTCTTGTACCTCTCCTGATATCTTACTTCTGTCTGAGACAAAGTTGTCTAATAATGTTCTCACTAGTCCCTTTTTGATATCAAACTATAATCTCCACTCACGATTCCGGTTCAAAGGTGGTGTTTGTGCTTATTCCAACATGAACACACCTGTTGTACTCAAGGACCTTGAGTCCCAGGACTTTGATGTTATGCTGTTCAAGGTCTGTCTCTCTATTTCCACAGTGATGTCAATCCTTCCGTTCAGGTGGCCACATGTCGCTGAGCGAGCTGCCCCACGCCTGCTCCAGCAACACACGCACCCGAGCAACGGGGAAGAATCTTCTGTTGTAGGTGAACTCTCAAGAAAGAAGATAGAAGAAAGTAGAAAGAAGAGAGAAGAAAGAAGAAAGAAGAGGACAGTAACCTCGTCTTCTGCGTTGGTCCTTCCCGCAGGAGACGGTTACACCGGTCCCGGAGACCGTGAGATTTAGTCTCCAGCCCGATCGCCTCACGCTCCCTCGCCACGCCGACGCCATCACTCATCCCACCGATTCATTTCACCATATCTGCCAGCGCAACGGCTTGAACAAGCCTACACACGCTTCCCCACTCCGTTCTGGAAATTTATTTCCCGAGGAGCGGAGGCGTGTTGTGGACCTGTTCCTGCCTAGCGGGGTACAGATTCCATCCATTCATTCAACTTCTAATTTTCTCTTTCTTAGTAGACGAGGCGTCCAGCCTAGTCTTCACATTCACACTTACCTAACCGCCGAACCACCAGGGTACCTTGTGATCGTGCTAGGGCTTCCCTGGTGTGGGGTCGTTGTTCTTTCCACTTCCTCCCATCCCACATGCCGACACCATGCCGTCTGACATACGGATAAGATTCACTAGGACCGACTCCCCTCCACCCCCCACCCTCAACGACCGCGCTACTCACTGTAATCTTCCAAAACACTGAAATCCGGCCCAGCCGCGTAAGTCAATTTCCCAATAATAAAACCACTCACAAAGTTTGCTTAAACAAGGATGATGACCTTAACCTACTCCTTTCGAAACCGCTGACGGACGCCCTCACAAAAAAACATTTCCAGCTGATTTACGACCGCCCCCTACTAGCAAAATGCACTGTCATTGTTAGTAATGTAGATGACTCGATTGTTTCACTAACTCCCGAAGAGATTGCTGGTGCCTTCAACTGGGAGAATAATGGCATTAACATCACTAACGTATTCAAACTTCCGAGATCATGTACACTCAAAATACAGTACACTAACCATGCTGATGCTGACCGCTTGCTCTCTCGTGGGATTCCCATGATTTCGATCCCAGCAAAAGACCTTAAACCAGACCAGTACATCGAAATACTGCAGTGCTTTAAATGCCTGCAGTATACACATGCCACTAAGAACTGCAAGCAGGAACAAGGAACCTGCAGCAACTGTGCCGAGGTTGGCCACAACTTTCGCCAGTGTAAGACCCAGACACCGGTATGTGTTAACTGCGAAGGCTCACACATTGCGGTATCTGGCCAGTGCCCGCGAAGGAACTGAGAACAACCAGACAGACTTTAAACTCCACCGGCTCCTCCTCCACCACCATTCAAGCCCAATCCTCCCCCACCACCAACCAAACCCAATCCTACGCTACAGCAGCCAAGAAACCTTCTTCCACCCAATCCTCCGCCTTGTTCACTACCCCCTCATCCCTTAACGACACTCGTGCAATGGTACACGCCTGCTACCTTAAAGCTCTTCTCTTCAGCAAGGGATCAAACGCTGCCTTTAATGAATACTTTGACATTTTTACAACATAACAACCTCCCTGTACCTAAAACTCCTCCCGAACTCCTTCACATCACCTCTGCCACCCCTACCCTTACCGCAGGTGTAATTCCCCAGCCCATTACTAAGACTACCACCAACCCTGTCACACCACCCCAACCCCTAGCCCACCCTGCCTCCCATCCTAATACCACATCCTCCAACGCACACCCCGACACCACCCCCCCCATTCCACTTCCGTCTACCCATCAGTACCTCCACACGCAAAATCCACTCCCACTCCCTCTTACTCAAACACAACTCCCGCCACCGCATCCCAGCCCTCCCGGAGGAGACTCTGTGCCTAACCCTGACGAGACACCCGACAACCCCCATGCTGACGCTACCGTCAACCCAGGGATTCAAATTCGCTTATTAAATGACACACATACTGAACTCCCCAACCCAGCCACGGACTCTGCTCGCCCCAAGACCGGGCAGAACACCAAGACCCATTATTAAAGATGTAAACGGCATGAAAGTGGCCGTTTTTAGACCCGAAACTAAGGAAGAATATATCCTTCCAGAAGAATGCTTAAGATCTTACAATTTAGCGTGCTCAGCTACTACAATAATAACCACTTGATTGCTACACTTATCAAAGATGAAACGCCCCGATGCTCTGATACTGAACAGCACGTGTATCACAAATGGTCACAAAATCAGACACTGGTTACGCGTGCCGTCAGTCTCCAGACGCTAGGCACGGAGTCGCTATACTTGTACGCACTACAATCGAACACGGATATTTGTCCACCTCTTGGAACTTCTAACACTTCCTAGCTGTCAAACTCTACACATCACATGGACCTATCATTCTATGCACAACATACGCGCGACCCAACACTAACATCCCACTACACGACCTATACACAGTCTTCGACCACTCACATATACCTGTCTATCTTCTAGCTGACCTCAACGCTCACCACTGAACATTCCACCATACCAGAAACAACACCCACGGTGATGAAATATTCTCTCTGTACTCCCTCAAACGCCTCAACTTTCTTGGCCCCGACTTCCACACATGCTTTACTGGTCCATGAGGAAAAGGCAGACCAGATCTGGTCGTTTCCGACAGAGCCAGCAACTTTCTTCATCACTATCTGAGTCCAGGGCCCAAAAGCGGCTCGGACCACATCCCTCTTATTCTCCACCTATCATCTAACCATATTCTCATCCCATCAACCTCAAACTACCAATACAAAATGCAGACTGGGACAATTTCAGACATTCTCAATAATCACACTTACACAACCAACTATGAAAACCACCCAATCACACTAATTGACAAAGAAATCGACCACATTCATCAGACAATTTTATATGCGGCTGATGAATTCATTCCCAAAACCACATACAAACTGAGGTACTCCGTTCCTTTTAAAACAGACTCCTTTCGTGCTACCGTCGTCGATTCGAACAGAACATCAGCTAGGCCTAGTACAGTGGGACCTCACCTCCCTACGCCAACACACACTCAACAGCCAAACAGAAGATCATAATAGACATTGGAAATCACTAATTAGCACACTTGCTATACAACGAATAAAGTTCCCACGAGACTTCTGGAATAAAATCCGAAGACTTAAGGGGACTCTCAAAACTGACTTCACAGGTTTACGAGACAACACCTTACGCCAAAACCCACAGGACATTGTTAACATTTTCCAGAGACACTGGGAGGGTGTTTTACACTCACGCCCCCCACAACCTCTGGCAAACGAAAACGTACAACTTGTTACAAACTACATAAAACACAGACCATCCCACTTCTACCCTGACCAATTCATACACTTACAATCTCTCACAAACAACCACCTTCTTACAGCTATAACCTCAAACGAGGTCAAATTGATTTTGCTCAAGTCCCCCAAAGTAGCCCCAGGTAACACCGGAATCGGCTACGGGTTGATGACTCGACTCCCAGACAAGACTGTCACAGCTATCACTGCTCTTTTCAATGCTGCACTAGCCTCAGGCTATTTTCCAGCAGACTTCAAGACAGCCACGACAATAATGATCCCCAAACCAAA
>JAYMFT010097758.1:0-13845 GCA_038088735.1 Panulirus argus | reverse complement strand
GTGTGTGTGTGTGTGTGTGTGTGTGTGTGTGTGTGTGTGTGTGTGTGTGTGTGTGTGTGTGTGTGTGTGTGAGTGAATGGATCTTTCTTCGTCTGTTTCCTGGCGCTACCTCGCTGACGCGGGAAACAGCCATCTAGTATAATTAAATAGAAATATATATATATATGTGTGTGTGTGTGTGTGTATTTTTTGTTTCACAGAGGCTTTATCTATATATACGCGTATCACTTTGTTGTATTTCTCTTTGTGTATGTGTGCCGCTATCTGTTAGCTGTTGTGTTTATTCATTTACATGTGTGAATACATGTGTTAATGATCTGCCTGGACAATCGATTTATTTCATTTACTGATGAATTCTCTTTGTGTGTAGGTACTCTCTCTCTCTCTCTCTCTCTCTCTCTCTCTCTGATAACATTTACGAATTGACACTTTGAAATAATTTGATTATGGAGAAAGTTTTCTGTGGCTCAGGAAACGTAGTCAGGATTATGGATAGTTTTGATATGCAGCTGTACTGTTAAGTGTAGAAGGTACACCTGGAGTGTGCTTGGAGTATACGTGGAGTATACCTGGAGAAAGTCCTCCAGGCACAAGGTTAGATCCTCCCCTCCCCCCCCCACCCTGGCGTATCTGATAATGACGGGGGTCTCGTGTTTAGTGATTCTTATCACCGACTTGAGCCCCCCCCCCCCCCTTCTTGGAGCACGACAATACGTACCCTCGGCTTGTTATGGTCCGGTCTCTGGCCTTTGCAAAACGCGGGCCCTCGCGAACCAGGTCAGAATTGCCTGCCCGGCCAATCACACCCAAGGGTCCGTACCGTCCTGCTCGAACAGTCGCGTCGTCGTGTTGGTCGTTCCCGTCGTTCTGAAGGGTCCTTGTAGTCGTGTTCGATGGTGGTCTCGTCATGATTAAGGGTTGGAATGAATGTATTGTTCGACTCGTAAGATTTTCTCTTATTTACATTGTTGCAGAATGAGATCGGAACCTGTACGTGAGGTGAATTGTGGCCCGGAAGCTACTGTTCTGACGCCATTAATTCCACCAACACTTGCCGGGCGTCGGAAACAGACAGCCGCTGACATCACTCGTATATATATATATATATATATATATATATATATATATATATATCCTCAAGTCCAAGACTAGGCCTCCTGTAACCTGACGTCACTTTTTTAAGCCTCCTCAGCTCGTAAACAGACCTCCTGGTACTCCTGGTACACCTGACATCACTCCTACACGTCCTCAGCCCATGACCAGACAGACCCCCTGGTACGGGAAGTAGTCATCTGTGCACGGGAAGATGATAAAGATGACGATGTTGTTTGGTGTTGACAAAGTGTATGTCGTTCCGTTCCTGCTGGCCTGGCGTCAGTCTCCTCCGGGTGTAACGGTGCAGCGCCTGTTCACTTTGCTGTTCATCGGCCGTATGTGTGGCACACTGTGTCGCTTGTTTATTTGCCGTGAAGATTGTTTGGCGAGGAATAAACTGTTGTTATCATACACCCGAATGATCTGTTGTTGTCGTACATTAGAATGATTTGTGTTATTATACACAGGAATACACATCCGTTCTTACCCTCATGGTGTAGATAGACTTTATGTATGTTACGATGCATGAATGATTGTTTTGATTATATTCCTGCACGTATTCATATACGAGATTGTGAGATGCTCTGTATGAGATGTGAGCTTACAAGCGTGTATGAATGTTTAGAATGTTTACACAGCAGCTGCCAGCAGCCCCTCACTCACTGTCAGTGGGAAACCTGCCATAACATGGGTTTTCTACCGCTCGCTATGTTAAGATGCGCTCCAGCCCTCCTCTCTGTGCCAGGAGCATTGCCACCTCCTCCTCCTCTTCCTCCGACGTGACGATGACCCCTCGGGTGTTTATTAACACTCGAACCCAACCTGTTCCCTTCATGCGTCGATGTGTTGTACCCAGCGAACGGACGCTTCACGCTCGCCTCTACCCGCCCGTCTGCTCTGTACCACCCTTCACCCACTTTGGTAACCCCTCCTGTAAATTTGCTGCGTACGTATGGCAGGAAAAATTCATCGAAATGGCGTGACGTAGGTGGTGGGAGACCGTGGTTGGTGGCCCAAGGGGGGAGGGGGATATAATGTTACCAGGTGGCCGCCTTTCCTCTCTGGCCACCTCCAGCAGCAACCTGGACCCCGTCCTTCCCTCGACGCTGGCCATTAATTGTGACCCATGTCTCACCTCCACAGTGGGTGCTCACCGTTGTACCGACGCTAACTCCGTGCCTTTTTAAATCCAGCATTTTCCTTCGAAAGGTTACTTGTGTTGAATGGGCTGATATAACGCGGTCGACGGTGAGTAGGCGGGTCTGCGCAGACTGCTGGCCATTGTTTGGAAGAGGAGAAGAGGAAAGTCGTAGGGTTTCCGTGATTATTATCAGCTGGATGAAGCTTCATATTGCCGGCCTACCGCTCCCTGCCCCCCGCCCACCGCTTGCCTCACTGCTGTCATAGGCCTGGCTTCTCTGGTGCGTTAGGCTTGCCCTTCCCTGCCGTTAGGTCTAAGCTTTCTGGCACGGTTGTTCCATGTGTTTGCTAAGGTCATTCCCACCTCTGGACTCACTGGTCGACACGAACACTCAGAGAAGCCATCAATCCTTCAACCCAGCTGGAGAGATATTTTTCTTTCGTATGCTTCTCTTCCTCCTCAAGCATCAGGGGAAATGCCCCCATAGTTCCCTGGAACGATTCAAGAGTCATGTGCCGCAGGAGTACGCGAATCACGATCCCCAGGTGTACGTCCTAGGACTAAATGAAGTCAGATAAGGGTGGTGGCGGCCCGTAGCGTTGTCTTTTGTGCGAAGGTGGAGGGTATGCCGGAGGTGGATCAGTCAGTTCCCCTTAAGTATGGTGAGGTAATACGGTTCATGGTGCAGTATTTTGTGTTGCCATAATGCATTGTGACCCATCTCTCCTCAGACTTTAAAGTCCTTTCTGTCTTCTTCTGTCTTATCCATTCATTTTCCTTCGTCTCCCTGCTTTGTCTCTACCTCTTCTCACTTCTCCTCTGCCTCCTCTCCCTAGTCTCTCTCTTTTTCTCCCCTCTCTCGCCTCTCCTCTGTTCTGCCTTTTCCTCGACGAAATCGGGAGCTCATGAAGCCGTCGGTATGAGGGAGACGCGTAAAGGTTCGGGGTCTGGGTCGGTCAGAGGTCAGCCGTTGCGGCGGTACAGTGTGCGCCATAAATATTTCCCTTTGCATTGCCTGGTGACACACGATCGACGGTTGTGTTCAATTAGGGCTTGCCAGTGGGTCGGCGCGCCACCTGGGAAGGGGGGAAGCTGCATGGGCCGCCCTGCTAGATAGCGGGAGACGTGGAGGCGGATTAACCGCCTGAGCCGTTGGGACGACCCTTGAGTACGAGCGTGCCACCGCCTTTAGTACGACGCGTCGGTCCGACGCGAGCGCGACTTCACCGCCCTTCCACAGGTCCGGCGTTACGACACTTGGGCACAGTGATGCGAGCTATTGGGTCTGACGGCCTGGTCCTTCTTTGACCTGACCCTTTAAAGGTCATGTCCGAGGTCACGCCACCGTATACCCAGTGATCGTACCGTCCGTGCTGAAGGGACGTACCGTCTTGCTGACGGGACGCACCGTCGTGCTAAGGGATCGTACCGTCCCTGCTGAGGGATCGTACCGTCCGTGCTGAAGGGACGTACCGTCGTGCTGACGGGATGCACCGTCGTGCTGAGGGATCGTACCGTCCGTGCTGAGGGATCGTACCATCGTGCTGAAGGATCGTACCGTCGTGCTGAGGGATCGTACCGTCGTGCTGAGGGATCGTACCGTCATGCTGAAGGATCGTACCGTTGTGGTTAAGGAAGACGACATCTGCAGGTTTTGACAATAAAATACGTCTGGAAATGTCATGTTACAATGACTGTCAAGTTTTCTAAAGTTGTCTTGAATATGTGGGAGTCATTCGTGCAAAATATGTACTTCGAAAATAAGATAAAATGAAATAAAAGAGGCTCGTATAAACCTGTATCGCTAACCAGCATTTATCATCATGTTCGTTTCAGATAAACTGGGCCTAATTTGCATATCTGGCAAAAATTAGGGGGACTCGTATTTTCGCAGAAACAGAACTGTTTTATATGGTGAATAGCCCATGAATTCTGTAAGTGTAGACGAACGTTGAACCAATCCTCCGTAACAAAGACAGAGTCGTTTTGGGTACTCGAAGAGATGTTTATTTTCAACAGCAACAGCGGTGGCGTCCATCCTGGACGGTGATTTAAGGGGGGGTTGATTCAGGGACCAACCCCGCCAAGTTTGGCTCGCATTTTGGCCCGGCGGTTTCAGAGACGACTGAAAAGCGTAGAATGTCAACATGTGACGGACCACGGACTACCACGTACACCTGGTGATGGCGTACGGCCTTTGGCCTTGTGGGAAAAAGATAATTTATAGGGACTGCTTGAGACATTTGTCTTTTCAATGGCCTTATTTATTTTTTTTTTGAGACGGTTTTTTGGGTAATTTTTGCCATTTAGGGGAGCTATTTCTTGAACTTTCTCTGCTGTTATACATATTTTGAACTCCTCTGTTTGAGACGGTTTTTTTGAGTATTTTTTGCCATTTGGGGGAGCTATTTCTTGAACTTTCTCTGCTGTTATACATATTTTGAACTCCTCTGTCCTGTCCATGTTCACAGTCTCAGTGACTCAGGGTGTACCATTCATCCACTCTTCTTTGTGTGTATGCCTGTGTGTGTGTGTGTGTGTGTGTGTGTAGTGATCAGAGTGTGAGTACAAGTTAAGTCTCCTAAAATTAGTTGCCGATACACAGGTGTGGGGGGGGGGTGGACAGAAATAGCTCCCAGGTGTTGAATGTTGAGTCTGTTGTGGCGGCCTGTGTAGAGTTGTGGTACCCGAAGGGAGAGAGAGGCCGTGCCGTTTCACGACGCTGCAGAATTTATGGTTAGGAACGAGGGGCAATGGTTTACTGTTCCTGGATGTTGAAGGTGGCGTGTCCCCTGGTGCGGAACACGGACCGGGGAAACGGTCCTGGTGCGGAACGCTGAGCCGAGGAACGGTCCCGGTGCGGAGCACTGAATCCCAGGAACGGCCCTGGTGCGGAACACTGAACCCCAGGAACGGTTCCGGTGCGGAGCACTGAACCCCAGGAACGGTCCTGGTGCGGAACGCTGAACCCCAGGAACGGTCCTGCTGCGGAGCACTGAACCCCAGGAACGGTTCTGGTGCGGAGCACTGAACCCCAGGAACGGTCCTGTTGCGGAGCACTGAACCCCAGGAACGGTCCTGTTGCGGAGCACTGAACCCCAGGAACGGTTCTGGTGCGGAGCACTGAACCCAGGAGCGGTTCTGATTGCGGAACACTGAACTGAGGAACGGTCCTGGTCCACAGCCTTTAAAAGTGTGTGTGTGTGTGTGTGTGGGTGTGGGGGGGGGGGGGGGGGGAGGTGTCGTTTACTCCGCCCTGCAGGGCCGTTCGAGTTGTGAACGATATGGTTACATTTTTCTTCCCTTCGCCATCTCCTGCGAGGATTTTATTCCTTCACTTCAAAGAGACCTTCTGAGCGGCTGACTCCAGCGTCAACACGTGTCCTGGGGAAAGGTTCTCGCTGGCGTCCTTAATCATCATCTCGGGGGACACACACACACACACACACACACTTACACGTGTGTGTGTGTGTGTTGGCGGCACTGGATGGTTGATCGGAGACTGATGGGGTCGCGAGAGAGCAAGTGTTCTTCGCCTGCAGGTGAGAGTGTGTGTGTGTGTGTGTGTTTGGGGAGGCAGCGATACAGCATGGCACCGGCCCCAGCCGCCGGCTGCAGCCTCTCCTTATTGATCACGTCGTCATACTTCGTTTTTTTCGTGGGCGTTCGCGCCCACGATGTGGCCGCCCTTCACCTCCCTTGAACTTCTTCCTGAAGGCGCATTGGTGGCAGCGGCAGCAGCAGTAGTAGTAGTAGTCGTAGTAGTAGTAGTAGGCTAACACCCCCGTCCCGTGCAGGGCTCATCGAACTGTTTCATTCATTTCTAATGAGATTTTTTTGTTTTTTGAGCTGGGTGAATCCGCTCCTGCACGTACAGAATACTCGTGTGTTTAGAGCATTTTTAAATCCCCTGAAGTTTAAAGCCTTGACACAGCCATTTGAACTCTCACATTCCCTGCGTGTGTTTTAATATTCGAGGAACGTACTTTGAACCTATCTGGGCTTCCTTCGGTCATTCTGGAGGCCTTCCGTGAGCGTTCAGCGATTCTTTTGGCTTCGAATTTGCGCCGAGGGCGGGTTTAATAAATCGTCATCTGCATAGTAAAGATGGCGGGTCGGGCAGGGCGGCCTGTGATTGGACGGAGGGCGGGTGGGGCGGTGGCCACGTGACCGCGCAGGGGATCAGCTGATCGTTGCCGTCCGCCACACGTGGCAGGACGGACCCAGCTCAGATTGTCTTCCAGGACAGACAAGTCGCCCTTAAGGGCAACTCTGGAAGAAAAAAAAAAAAAAGGTATCACCGAAACTTGATGAAGCGACTTAATTAAGTCTGGCCCCCTAACTCCTGTAATTAGTATTTTTGGTGGAATTACAGCCATAGATACTGCAAACCGAATTACTCTCGAACGGGTTTTAACCAAGGCTTGCCAAAGTAACTGAGTCAACGGCAGGTAATTGCAGAAATTAATCCCCTTGGTCACGACGGAAACGACTCTTGAGCAGAAGGGTTCGGCTGCCCAACACGACAACGGTACGACCCTCGGGTTGTGATGGTGGCCTGGTCTTTTTGGTCAGATGCCGGGCGGTCGTATCGAAAGGTCACTGTACCGTCGTGCTCAAGGGTCGTATCCCCTTGCTCAAGGGTCGCACCGTCTTGGACGGGGAGGCCAGGCCATCAAATCTAAGGGTCACGTACCGTCATGCTCGTGGGTCGTAACCGTCTGGCCCGAGGGTCGTCCCTACGTACCATGGTACGAGCTCGTAGCTCAACCTGTCGTGGGGAGAGCTGAAACCAACCAACCCCCCCCCCCTTCCCAGTTGCGCAGGAGATGACCAGGGGATTTGTACTCAGCCCCTTGCGTCCGCTGGTGCCGGTGCTGGAGACCCTGTGGCAAGACAGAAGACAGACAGACACACAGACAGACAGACAGATAGACCAGACACAATTTGGTTGCCTTCGAGGCAGACATCTGACACAGATGGGGTATAAAGATGGAATTAGATAGAGCTAGACGGGGAAAAAAAAGGAAAAGATGTTTGAAAATAAAGGAATTGAGGAGCATTGCTGAAAGTACCAACTGATTTCTTTGAGGTGGAACCCCTAAGGAGCTGGTGCAAGGTTGGGGGTGGGGGTGGGGGGATGTGTACCTCGATGAGGCTGGAGTGTGGGGTTGGAAGATGAGTTAGGGGGAAATAGATGGAGGTTGAGGGGGAGGGGAGGGTGTGTAACTTGGCATTAGGAATGAGTGGTTAGGGTTAGTGTCACGAGAGGGAGATGAATGCCTACCCGCCGAAGAGTACCTTTTGGACGAGGATCTGCCTAAATGATAAGGCTAGCGCGTAGTGCTCACCGCGTAGGGAGTTGTGAACGGTGATATGGGGTTATATGGTGAGACGACATGTGGTGTTTCATTTGATAATCAGGGCATAGGGTTGGGGGTTGAGGTAGATTTGGAAAGGTCGGAGGTTGAGTGATGGGATTTTTGTGGGTGGAGGTTGAGTGAAGGGTGGCGGGTCCATTGGGGTTGAAGCGAGGGGACGTGAACTTGGGGTTGAGTGAGAAGGTGTGAGGGGTTAGGGATTGATCGAGAGTGATATGGTACTGGTGTTGAGTGAAAGGTTTTGGGATAAGTGAACGGATTTTGGGGTTGGAGGTTGTTTTCAGGTGTGGGTTGAATTGTCTTCGGGTGTGGGTTGAATTAAGGGGTTTTAGGGTTTGGGGGTTCAATGATGAAGTAGATATGCGTGAGAATGGGGGTTGAGGAGTGATTGGTGCGTGATGGATGTTGTGCTAGCAGTAAAAACCTGTCATTCTGTTTTACCGAACACTTTATTTTCGTGACGACTGTCTGTCTTTGTCGCCAGATTTGCATTCATTACTTGGCTCTCGCCTACATCAAAGTCCAGAAGTCAGTTTTTCAGGCAGTCCTCCTCTTGTCATCGGCAGATTTGGAAAGTTCTCCTGGTGAGCTGTGTCTGCATGTTTCTGATACGGATACTGAAAAAAGAGTATGGATTTCAGGAGAGTGCCCTGTGGTACCCCGCCTGCCAAGCCGCTCGGGCGCTCTCCCGTTTAATACCGCGCTGTGTTTCCTGTTTGTGAACCAGTCCGCTGTCCGCGCCCAGATTCGATTTCCTGTATGTTGTGTGCCTTGATTTTACATGGCAATCCTATATTTTGTTTCTTGTCGATTTTTTTTTTAAGTGTATAACATTTTAAGGTGCTATGGAATCGTTTATTATAAATGAATAAAGAATTTTAGTAGATTCTTTAAACACGAAACTTTATTTTGAAGCCTGTGCCGATAATCGGTTGTACGTTTATAACATTTTAAAGATTTAACTCTTTTATCCCAACTCACTGTTTCTAATAATTTTTCTAGAAACTTAGTAAGGCTCATATGACGGTACATCAAAGTGCATCCTTGTTTATCATATTCATAAAAAGGCAACAGTGAGTTGCGAAAGTTGAGTGAGGTACTTGTGGGGCCGAGGTTGAGTGAGGTAGCTTCGGGGTTGAGGCTGAGTGAGGTAGATACAGGGTATTTGTTGAGGGAGGTAGGTGGAAGATGGTGGTTGAGCGAGGTATGTGCGAGATGGAGGTCAAGTGAGACTGATGCAGAGTGGAGGGTGAGTGAGGTAGGCGTAGGCTGGTGGTTGATTGAAGTAGGTGCAGCGTGGAGGTCGAGTGAGATAGGTGTAGGGGTGGAGGTAGGTTAAGCCAGGTTGAGACGCGAGAGGGCGTGGGCCAGTTTGAAGCCAGTAAATTCTTTATCAAAGGCGAGATTGGAAAATAGTCATTCCCAGTCATCCCCCGTAGCCCCATACACCTGTTGTGTAATGACTACATCCATACAGCCTAACTTCCCAAACATACAGTGATTCACTCATACATCTGGTGGATTAGCGGTGGCTCTTAGTTCCCTGTGTGTTATAAATGTCTCTTGAACAGGAGGCAACAGGGCCAAGCTTACGCCTGCTCTGTGCATTTGAGGCTTAAAAGGCCAATCAAGGTGAGGCCTTCAGTCGTATCGGAAGACCATGTGTATCCCAGTAATTAGTCTGCGGTTCAGTGGCATTACACAGTATTTCACTCATTTGTCCTTTTTGATGAGAATAAATGTTAAGAGTTTGAACTGCGGCAGCTGAGTGGAAAGTGAAAGAGAATTCGTCTCCTTTATTTAAGATTCGTTTTTGTCGTCTAAAATAAACGCTTGAAAGCAGTATAAATCATCTATGATATACAGACGATTAAATGAAAGACACGCATGAAAACGTTGGATCAACAAGCCAACTGTGGAAAAAGAAAAGAAAAGTTTTCCTGCGGGTATCTGAGCAAGACAAGTCTTCAAGTAAGTAAGACAACTTAAAGTTAGAGGATAACTGAGAAACAAGACCACCCCGTTCGCAGCACCTGTGAAGACTCCTGCTGGTAAGAGAGGTGTTTCTGTTCCATGCACAGCAAGCACGAGAGGAAGGATTCCAGGCTGTCACCTTAACAGCGGGGACGCGGACGTCAAAGGACCGTACCCTGGATTCTGTACTGACATTCCATACCTTTTTGTACGCGGTTCCAGAAGGAAAATATGATTTGATGTCATTCCAGAAAATTGCCGCAGCTGTTGGGAATTGTGTTTGCCGCTCCATTGTTGGTCCCACATGCACGTGAGGGCCGGGGCACGGCGGGTTCTTTTGTCGGGGAGGGAAAAGACGAAGCCCCGAAAATACTGCGCTCTTGAAGATGACGAATCTTCTCAGGGATGGACTGAACCCCACCTGAAGAGGACGCTAAGGCCCTTGACCACGACGGCATGTGACCCCGGGGTATAATGAATGACCTGGATTCATTATGGTCAAGTCACAAGGAGTCTTTCTGGCATACTCAAGGATCGCACCGTCGTGCTCGAGGGGTTAATGATAACCTCGGGAGGTGGTCAGAGGACGTCTCGCCAGACAGTAATCAGAAGTTCCAAGAATTCAGAGGGTTGTGTCGTCGGCTGATTCTTGCGCCATAAGAAGCGAGATTAGTTCGCGCGATCCTCCGCTGTTCACAGATTTTATTAGATTGCATATTTTACGGGCTTATTGCCGTACAAAGTTCTTTAAGAAGCCAGCTCTTGAGGATTCTCTGGAGATTCCCTCCCTCAGTGAACAAGGCAGCGTGATAACCTTGAAGAACTGACGGCTTACCCAATGGTCAGTTGTACCATTCCCAGGGCTGCTCCAGAATGTGTTCTCTTCTGGAACCTTGCAGACTTTCGGTGCCTTGGAAAAGCTTCCAGACTGTACATGGCCATGGAAACTTCCAAACCGTATAATGCCTTGCAAGCTTCCAGACTGCGTATGCCACGAAAATCTCGAAACTGTGCGTGTCTCTTTGCGCTCGTGGGAGAGTGAGTGTGCGGAGAGATGTCTCTGGGAGACATACCTGCAGCGACAACTGCGATGTTGAGAATGACGACCTTTTGGAAAACCTGGATGACTTAGGTGTTGACGGACTGTTCGTCGGCACAAGCGTGACCCGTGGCCTGGGGAGCACTCAACACCCGAAGTGTTTATTGTGTTCGTATGAGGGTGATAGTTTTGATGAGGGAAGACACCGGCGCTCACGGCACACCTTAGGACTAAGAGATATCTTTTCTTTAACGCTATTGTCTGGGATAGTTCACATAGCTGAAGGACTTGCATGCATTATCCTTATATAGAACAAGGATCATTTGGAGTATCTCCCTCCAGATTACTAGGAAGCAGTCCTCCTGGGAACGTAGGACTGTCTGGGTATTCAACAGTGTTAAGTCTCATTGCGATTTCAGAGCTTGTTCAGTGATTTCAGCGGCTGTTTGTACGTGATCTAGTTCGCTAAACCGGGAATGGAATTAATAATTATAAGAGAAATAGATGGACAGAAGTCACCCAGAGGAGAGTCAATTGTTCATAAACATCTGTTCATAAATTATTAGAGTTGTCTTTTTTTTTTCAAGAGACGAGTGATCAGCATGTCAGCTGCTGGTCTCAGACGGCTAACACAGAGAGATGGATCCCTGAGGCATGGATATTGTCTCGAAGCATCGGTAGAAATTACCTCTCATGTGGGACTGACAAATGTAATGTTGGGTCCAGAGACCCCCACAGGATGGCGAGGAACAGCGAGAGGGGGACTTTCAGAGCCAGATCTTCTCCCTTAAACTTTTAAGCACTACGGTATAACCCTTGGTTATGGTGGCGAGATCTTTGACCTGACCCTTTGAGGTTAGGTATAATGGGATTCACATATTTATGATACCCGCACGTGAGAATATCGACATATAAAAAGACGTGGAATGGTTAGTATGGAACTGTGAAAGGTGTTTTAGAAATACTATTTATTCTATCAGTGAAAATCTGGGCTAGCCATTTTTTCTTTTTTATTTTTTAATTCAATGAAAAGGTTTGGGATTTTTTTTTCTATATTTTCAGTTGGGAATCCTTATCTCCCGAGTCTAGTGCTGGAGATAAAGATTCAGATCTCTTTCAACTCTCTTGCAATAACAGGGAAGAGAAGAGCATCATCTACCAGCTGGTTCTCTTCAAGAGTAAATAAAGAGAAGAATATCATCTTCCTAGTGGATGTTTTATTGAGTCGAGCGGACGAAAGAGTTTAATCTTATTGGCCGTCTAGTAGAGTTCATTGCACGGAGGAGCAGAATATCATCTTACTGGCTCACTCACAGAGTTCAGTGCACCTTAGAGGATAGCATCAGCCTCTTATAGGTTCCTCCAGATTGTGATAAACTAGAGTAAAGACTATAAGCCTCTTTTTGAAAGAGGAGGAAAGTATGAGTCTTTCCTTGGCTGCCATTAATACGGTCCTTGATCACTGATGAGGCGCTGCGCCTGGGCTGTGGAAAGACACACACACACACACACACACACACACACACACACACACACACACACACACACACACACACACACACACACACACACCGGCCTCTCACCACTTTGAAATCTGTCGTTTGAGTCACGGGAGACCTTGTGATGGTGACCTGCGTGTTTGGACTGGTGATCAGAGGGCCCGTTGATGCCCTGGAGCATCTTCACTCCCTGCCCAGTTCGCCAAGCAAGGTTTTGAACAAAAAATAAAAGGGCAGTGCATAATTATCTCCTCGTTTACTTTAGTATGAATTCCAGGGCAGGATGCTTGGAAAGCCTTTGGAGAGTTGTAATATATATCAGCAGTTTGTTGTAATTTTACGTCCCATGGCCCGAGACACCTTCACCAACACTGGCACAGTCAGTGTCCGATCCCTTGCCTGTTTTATGATATCATTCTAACCTTTTACAAGGGGGAGGGGGTCCATTAGTCTCCCCTACTTCTGTTACCCTTTCCAATACTCTTTGTTTTTCCTTTTTCAAATTTGTTACATGACTGAAACTAGTGTTTTGCTGACCTTACCTAAATATCGTGTTTGGACCATGCAATGCCTATATAGATTCATAGCTTTAGGTTTGGGCAGACGCGACGATCATTGAACACCAGAGGAAATAGCAATTAATTGAAATACTAGGTTACCAAAAATCACTGATTAAAGCTCTTAGATTTACTACGAAGATGATCTAAATGCCCGAGATTGTAGAATGATTATTTTGCGTACGTAAATTCTCTGTGGTCACACTCGAGCTTATGGAAGATTTTGTTCCATCAGAAGAAGCGGCGTTACCTGGCTCACTCGGTGTCAGCGTCGCCCGGCGGTCACACAGGAATCGCTGCCGCTTGATGCACAGCTCAATCCGCCGGTAAAGAGGGACAGATTGTTTGATGGCACGGGGCCCTCAAGACCACTTTAACCTCTTGAACACGACGTCATGACCCTTGGGCGTGGTGGCCCGGGTCAGGTCAAAGGCCCCCATCGTCATAAACAAGGCTCATACCGCCGTGCTCCAGGATCGTGTACCGTCGTGCTTAAGGAACGTGAAGTACAATTAAAGCGAAATATACTGAAATTTCTAGCACTTCGTAGCACCCCGTCATGTTTTGGTTCACGTTGGTTTGTGACACGCTTTTTGAATGGGCTGAAGGAACTGTTACGAAAAAAAGAAAGAACTCGGAGGGAAGAAGAAGAAAAAAGTAGGTAGGTAGGTAGAGAGAGAGAGAGAGAGAGAGAGAGAGAGAGAGAGATTCGGGTCCAAGCCAAAAGGAAAAAGAAAAAATAAAGCCATACCCCGTCGACAAACATTGGGTCCTGGTCGGCGCCAGACAGACCTCTCCCCCCGCCCTCCCACCTGGTTTACAGAGGTGAGGACGACTTCAGTAAAACCTGTTATTCCGTAATTCTTCTTTTTTCTTCTTCTTCTTAATTTCCCTGTAATAGAATTACAAAACTCCTCCGGGACTTGACTTTCGGCCAATTACCCTGTTATCTGTACACACACACACACACACACGGTTAGTCTGAAGCTTGCGAGATCCTTAGTTGCAGGTTGTATTCTTTTAAGGCCAGCTTTGCCCCCTGTATTATGGTGTCCTACACTCCCCTAGATCATCATTGTAGGCGAATACATATTTATTATCCAGACACAGATATGTATACGTATGTAAATATGTATAAACATTCTCGTAGATATATATG
>JAYMFT010097747.1:0-12500 GCA_038088735.1 Panulirus argus | reverse complement strand
TTTAATCGTATCTAATCACTACACGAATCAAAAAAAAAGATTTACAACCTTTTCCCATCATCATCATTACACCTGAAGTAAATACGATGACTTAATGACTCGTAATCT
Source organism: Panulirus argus (assembly GCA_038088735.1). Classification (NCBI taxonomy): domain Eukaryota; kingdom Metazoa; phylum Arthropoda; class Malacostraca; order Decapoda; family Palinuridae; genus Panulirus; species Panulirus argus. Next base: position 12,392 of record JAYMFT010097747.1, on the reverse strand, counting down.
GTTATTTTATTAGCCAAACTTATTTTCGATAGTTTCCTTATTATGGTTATTCTTTCTGCATGAAAGTAAGGAGAAAATAAATCGCTCCAATAAAGTCCCGTTGGCATTATCTCTTTATTTGATGACGCATCTCCATATTCACTTATTGAGACTAAATCAGTCATCAATTTCCTTTCTTTCAGTGTCGCTTTCTGCATCATGATCACCATCACAGCAAACAACTATCTGTCTTTCACTATCCTTCACCATCCTTCAAATTCACGGTCATTTCTAATATACATAAACATTTCTTTTTACATCATCTTCAACATTCATCGTCCGCTAAAAACTGCGTTATGAACTTCTTCGTCACATCCGTAACATTTTAAGATAACGTCACCAGAATCCTCAGAACCCAGCAGATGCATCACCCACATAAGCAGGAGTTCTTCAAATAAAAAAAAAAGGATAATCAGCAGGAATAGATACAGCAGCAGCAACAGCTAAACAGCGTTAAGCAGCAGAGAGAGAGAGGGAAGCGGAAACAGGAAAAACAAAAGCGATTAAAAGAAGGAACAGCGATATTGTTTAAAGAACAAACGGGAGTTTTCAAGAACTAGTATGACAAGCAGAATTGGCCCAAATGTCTGCAGCTGAGAGGAGGAGAAAGAAGAGGAGGAAGAGGAAGAGGAGGAGAAGGAGGAGGAGGAGGAGGAGAAGGAGGAGGAGGAGGAGGAGGAGGAGGAGAAGAAGGAGATAGATATGGATGTTTTGTGCTGCCTTAACGAGACAGTCGATCAACAAAACCAGGTGGAAAACATCAACAACACGCGAGGACTTAAAATAAAAACCACAACGAAAAAGTCCCACTCCTAGTAGCAGGCAGTAAGAGATGTATTACCACCACCATCACCACAATCAGCAACAGAAAGAGGCAGCAGCAAGGCAGCAGCAGGCAGGAGCAGCAGGCAGCAGTAGGCAGCAGCAGGGGCAGCGGAAACAAGAGCAGAGGCAGGACCAAGGCGGGAAGAATGCCACTTGGTCCCGTCCCGTCCCGTCTATGAGGACAAGGCAAGCCCCCGGGTCTTATCCATATGCATGAGGTTACTACTCCCTCCCACCCTCACTACCTCACTCCCTCACTCACTCCCTCACTACCACCACCACCACAAACTTCTCCTCCTGGCCTCCCTATCCACCCGAACTCTCCATTACTTCATCCACTTCCTCCCCTGCAATGATCATCGCTCCATGATATACAAATGACTTTGGGTGATCGTCCAGCAAGACAGAGAAATACTACGATGGTGTGTGCGTGTGTGTGTGTGTGTGTGTGTGTGTGTGTGAGTATGATCTAAGTGTCAATAAACATGATGATGTTACGAGATGCCTCTGGATGTCTTTACTTATAAGGATACCCGAGTTCTTTATGAGCCTGAAATGCAATTTATATAAGTACTTCATCAACGTCATCAATTTTCATCGGTGAGGAACTGCCACTGTGGTTGCTACTGTGCTGGGAGACTTAATGTACAGGCGGTGTTGACTGAGGGATTTCAACTGGACAGTATGATGTTATCCCAAGATGGTTTGGCTTCATACACCACGAAGGACCTAGCAAGGGCAAACTGGAGTGGAATTATATATATATATATATATATATATATATATATATATATATATCTTACATTCTTTTCCATCCTTACGAGGTGCCATCAGGCATAAACGCGCAATGGCTTCACTCGCGCACAACTACTCTCTCCGTGTCGTGTAAAATGCACCGAAAATCAGAGCCCTCGACCCACAACCAAGCCCCATAGACCACTCCAAGATTCATCTTCACCATTTCATCTGTCGTAGTTCAACCCATTGACAGCACGTTACTCCCTCTTGTACCGCATCGATCCAATTCATTCCATCCAATGTACGCCTCTCGCCCTCTTAAATGTTCGGGTCCCGATACCCCAGAGTTTCCTTCAATCCATCCTTCCATTTCCTTTTCGGTCTCCTCATCTACCCTGCTCCCTTCACTTCTGACACACAAATCCTGCTAGTCTCTCATCACTCATCATCTCCATATACCCTAACATTTCTGTACACCTTCGTCGGCCTTCTCAATCAGGTTGCACTTTTTACCACACTTTCCTTTGGCAATCATTCCTTTCACGGTCTGTGGTGTGGTTGGGCTGTTTAATGTTATGTTTGTATGGCTTTACGTGAGGTCCCAAAGGACTGGCAAAATGCATGGATCATGCCCTTGTATAGGGACAAGTGGACAAGAAAACGAATCCCCTGTCATCCTCTACAACCAATTCAACTGCTCCACTCTAAACTACGCCTCCCTTACCTGGTCTTCCACCCTCTCAAAAGCAAATATAACAAAGCTGCAAACCACATGAATAGAGCACTCAGGATAAACATTGGTCGCATAGCATCGACAGAGACTCAACAACTACACAATGGAAGAGAGATCCTCTCATTACTATCCCACCTCAAAGTGCTCTGCAATCAGTTTCCTTTTGCAACAGCATTAGATCCTCTCTATCCCAAACCACTTCATAACTAACTACCAGACACCAAGTAGAAATAAAAAGCCTTACTCCTGCCCTTACGCTTCAGGAAAGTCTTCTCACAGATTCCCCTAAATCCCCATAAATCAAAACAGTGGCAAAACACATTACACACTTAAATGACCTGACGAGCACCGAGTAATGGCCTTTCCAACTCAGTCTTAAGCACCATCTCACCAGAGACATAAACACACCTGAGACCACACTCCCCAGACAAACGCGAGTCACGCCCACCCCTACAGGACCACGAACACTTATTGAACATATCCGAGGATCTTTCGTGCCTCTCTCAATGAAGACACCAAAAGTTTACTGCTCACTTGCCCTAAACTGTTACTAAATAGACAAACACATCACTGCATTTTATGACCTATGGTCCCGCCCGGTGAACGTGGTTGGCTTCCTGAGCACTGCGGCGGGAGTTGCTTGCGTTAGTGAGGTGGCGTCAGAAACGAGAAACAGACGAAGAAACGGGTTTCCTTTGCTCGCAATCCAATCTCTATCATCTATAATGCACGGAAGCCAGTTATCTCCTTCAAAGCTAAGGCCCAGAGACCTATTTTATGGGTTCCCCTGACCACTTCATATGCCAGTGACTCACCTCACTGACAGCACGTCATCCCTTGTGTACCACATTGCTCCAATTCGCTCTATCACTTGCATGCCTCACACCCTCCTGCATGTTCAGGCCCCGATGTCTCAAAGTCTTGCACCTCATCTTTCCATCTATAATCAACGGACTCGATCAACTATGCTTCTGATTCCGATCAGCTGATTCGATTAATCAGTACTTCGCCTTACGCTTCTGGCTGCTGTGTTTGGTTTTACGTTTTCTATCTGACATTTTCTATACTTACGGTATTCTTACCTTTTGGCTTCTGATGTTATCTGTCCTCCCAGTTACCGTACGTTTTCTGTTCTATATTTTTGGTTTTGATATTTTCTATACTTTCAGTTTCCTTACGTTTTCGTTTCTGATATCTTCTCTATATTCTAGTTTCCTTAATTTACTTTAGAGTCTCTAGAGATTCGATACTAGTGGGTTTTCTTTCTCTAATTTGTCGCTGGAGCTTTGTCATTTCTTTTTAATCACTTGATCTTCGCACGATAATGTTTCTTCGATTAATAAGTTCTTGGGGGAATGGAGAGAGAGAGAGAGAGAGAGAGAGAGAGAGAGAGAGTGAGAGAAATGATATTCAATCCAGAAAGTAATCTGGATGTAATTAGGTTTCATTACCCAGCAATACTTTGATTTAACGGCAGGAATCAACGCTGCCGACTGGCACAGTTAGATAATCCAAGGCATCTGAATTGCACCCTCCGTGTAGAACAGCGTCATATGATACAAACTGTGTCATTGGTTCTAAGTTGTTCATTATTTGGTTGGTCTTTGGGCCTATCAACTGCCGGGGGGTCATTAAGGCACGTCAGCGTCAAGTTATAACCACCAACTGAACGCCCTCTTCAGGTGACTCACGCCCTTGAGATTGGTGATTGATTGGTTGATTGGCTGGTTGTTTAATTAGGTTCTAGGCCCATCAATTGCCAGGGTCATTGAGGCCGTCAAAGTCAAACTGTTACAGCCACTGACTGAAAATTCTTCAACACCTTCTTCAGGTGTTAAGTATAATTCTAAGACCCACAGACGACCACAGACGACCACATACGACCACTCACTATGCATGTGGCCTATGTGTGGACCTTGGAGTTGGTGCCAATCTTAAACTCTCTTACAAGCATGGCCGGCTGCAAGATGATGTGAAGGAAAAAGCATCTATGAGTGTATCGTATGTTCTTGTGAGTAATGACGACATTTCTTCTTTTGGTGGAGTTTCATCAAAAGACATTTTAATTTTGATGAAGTGGATGATCGGAATCATTTTTTAACGAAACAATATCCTTCAAAGGACAGCTAAAGAAGTGATCCCAGAGTTCATGGTACTCCTGGATATGGTGAAACTGCACACAAGAGGATGGCAGCTACACTGGTATGCCTCCTGTCAAAGCATTCGGACCGAAATACCAGCTATGGAATGAAACATTTACAGTCTTTGGTAAATCATGGTTATTATCACTATCTAAAAATGCCGATTTTAACATCTAATATCTTTTAGAACCTGTGTCATCAGGATAAGCATGTTTCATTCCAATATTTCATCAGGACAGCATGTTTCACTCTGTCATCAGGAAGGCATGTTTCACTGCGTCGTTAGGACGGCATGTTTCAATTTGTCATCAGGATGGCATGTTTCACTCTAACTTTTTTGAACTTTTAGAATCAAAATTTCTCAGGCGAATCATTATATGTCTTGATCATTCATCTGACCCCCAGCTTGAATATCTGTCCATCTGTCGTGTGTTTCCCGAAGCCTCTCTCTCTCTCTCTCTCTCTCTCTCTCTCTAATTCATCAGTTTTTAGGTTCAAGAAGTGACCGCCCCCAGGTTGTCGTCTGGCGTCATTGAAGTGGTCACCAGGGGTACTGGCAAAGAGGATTTAATCATCTGGGACGTTGTGATGATATAACTTAAAACATAAATATGAAATGAAAAAGATAATTGAAGTGAAAGAGTTCAAACTGCACTGATATTGTCACGGAAGAAGGTATATGTGAAGAATGGAACATAAACTTTCTAGAGTCAGAGTTCCCGAAACTACATCGATGCTCAGCTGCTGCGTTAAGGCGAGAGAGACGGTCATATAAAGGAATCACACGAGAGTTTATGAAATACGAAAGGCTTCGTGATGGAATTCGACCTACCCAATGCTGCTGAATCGGATGATCTTTCACAATGCTATAATAACATGCTTAAATCCCAGAGACAAGCAAAGAGGAATGTTTAGGATCTTAGATGAAAAGCAGAACTAATCAGCCTCATTTGTCGCCTTCAAAGAACCAGAGATGGTGATTTGGAAACACCTAATTCTATGGAGACTGGGACGTACACCTCAATTTCTAAAACTGCTTCTCAGCATAGGAAGTAATACACAAGTTTAAAGATTAATTCATCAGTTTTCAGAACCTTCGATTATCTGATGTTTAATCTACCTACTAGTGACAATACTATTTATCAATCAATTTCATTTTTAAATGGATTTTAGTTGTTTTCAAAAGCATATATTTAGGTAGTGTACAACATCTAATTGTTTCACGCGTTATTTAAGCTACTGTTTGTCAAAAGCAAACCAGCTTCATTTTCTAGTATGAAATACCAATAGAGTAACAAATATTACATTCCTAATTAGTTGTAATTTTTGTTACTTTGTTGGTCGTATTTCCACACATTAGTATAACATGATTACATTTTCTGTGGAAATCCTACTGATAACCTATTATCATATTCTATCTATAGTTCCTGTACACTGTATTTTTCGTCCTAATATACTGAAGATTAAATAAAACAAAAACAGTATTTCACCACTTTAAGGTATCTCATTTTAGGTATGGTGTCCCTTCACGTATTTAAGTAACAATGCGTCACGAGAGTGTTCCACGTTACCCTTGTAACATCGCATGGCAAGTGTTACGTCTCTGGAGGTAACGACCTTTTCATCTATAACCAGCAGAGTCACTGCCGGCCATTGACGTCTGTGTGGCATTACGACAGAAATGACGACTGAGGGAGAAACAGAGAGATAGGTGCTCATGCGAGAAGGGAAGGCTCACTGAATTCCCAAGCACCCTTGACTTCCCCACCCCCTTTAAGAAAAGGAAAAAAGAAAAGAGGAAAGGTTATTCACGTCAGAACAAGGTAATGCTCGTTAAGGTAACCACTGTTTGATATTGTTGGTCAATGGCTATAAAGATTGTTTAAGTCTTCATTTATTTGCGTGCCTAATCAATTATTAAAGAGATCTCAAAATAAACTCAATTATATCTAGTAATTATTATCTATTTGCTCTATGCTTAATCAGCTCATTATTATCAATACGAGTGTAACAACCACTACAGTGGAACTGGCCAAACGTAAGATATCTCCTTGGCTAATAGGAATTATCTAGGTATGAGACAACGTGGATTCACTGACAGGGGACTGTGCATGATAAATCTCATGGACTTACAGTGAGAGAGAGAGAGAGAGAGAGAGAGAGAGAGAGAGAGAGAGAGAGAGAGAGATAGAGAGAGAGACATCTTAGATTAAGGGATGGGTTGATGGGTTCCCATTTCATACTGCTCCTTAAAGGAGTATGGGTAAAGAAACTGGACATCTATAATGGTGTCCTGGAAAGACGTCTTTTAAGGAGTGAAAGTTAGCTGATTGGGGAAAGGGAAAGGAACAAGTCAGGGGCGGTATTTCCTTTTTTTTTTTTCATCGAACTTTGGGCGAGAATTAAGGAGTGGGAGGGAGTTCCTCATGGCTTAGCGCTGGGACCGCTGTTATTTGTGATCTGTGCAGATGACTCGCCAGGCGGATTTGAGCCATGGCTGACTGGTGCTGTAGGTGATGCCGAAGTCATGGATGAGGTACAAAACCTTAAACTCTAGAGAACTCAGAAACTTACAACGAGACAATGATGAAATGCAATAGAGAGTCAGGTAAAATGGCCAATGAAACTCCAACGGAACAAGTGTAAAGAATCGAGGAAGTGGAAGCAGACAGACGAGTCTTTTGACTTCTGTTGTGGCAGAGACAAAGTTACATGAGTCACCCTTGGGAAGGGGTCTGGGAGGTGACACTATGCCTGACTTAGTCACCATCCAAGAACAAATCACATTAAGAGATTATGAGAGAAGCAGATCATATCTTCACTGTCAAGACAATAGCGTAATGCATGGACAAGGTGTTGAAAGCGATATATAAGACGTATGGTCCAGCCCCCTTACTCCAGGGAACATATAACAGTTCTACAGAACGAATCCAACAGAAGGAATCCAAGGAAAGGTGCCAGAAATGGGGTTGTCTGTGTGAAGAGGAAAGAAGTACTTGAGCTACCCACCCTAAGGGATGGAAAGGAGAAAATAACAAAGAAGGGAAGGAAGCTCATATTACAGCCTTAAGAACGTCATGGGCCACGATGATGATGTTTTCACACATCAGGTCTTCAAAGTTCAGAGCAGTTATGAAGCCGAAGAAAAATACGGACGTAAGACAACAGTTCTATCAGTAACGACGCGTGTGAAACAACCTTCTGCGAAAAGTGTGGTAGAGAACGAGCACAAGATGGATTAGGAGGTGTATAGTGTTACCACTAGGAATTTCAAAAGGTATATGAGATAGACGAATGGGTCCCAGACGACATAACATGAAATTAGGCCAGGAACTATTTACAAAAGGTATGAAGAAGAACTTCTATAGTATAAATGTGGTGGATGAATGGAGTTAAGTGAATGAAGACATGGTTAAATCACCCATCATACAGAAATGTAAAAAGTTGTAATGATCGCAGAAAATGTTCGAGAGATGAGGCCCCACGAGTGAAAAATTCCCTCCCCGTACGGTAAAGATAGGTAATTGTACACACACTACTTTACTTTCATTCCCAATTATTCATCATTCGACAGTACTCTGTAGTAATATGTAAGGCACTAGTGTGAATAACACAGGGAGAAGACTGACACATAGCCAGCTACAGAAAGAACAATACTCGAACATGGTCAAGGGAATTTAAGCTGTCAGATACAAAGGATGGCGTTGGTCAATATTTAGGTAAACACTGTCAACACATTTGTGTATGAGACCTCAAGAGACTGTATTACTGGGAACCGAAGAGTGTGCTTAACCCGGACATTATATGTGCGGAATGACAGTGAAAGTTTTTATGTGTAGAAAGAAGAAATGTCAAAGAGGAAGTGTAAGATTAATGGATGTTGTTTGTAGAGTTGCAAGATGATACGGTGTTGGTAATAAGAGGACAGAATTTCTAAGGTTTTTACCGTATGAGTTTACATTTGTTCACGAGAAGGAAAACAGGGTGAAGGAAGCCTCGAAATCTTTTGAGAAATTCACTGATCATCGTTGTACAAAGTTGTATGGGCGAATGACATCAAGTTGGGCATTATAGTCCCCAGCAGCGAGATGCGAGAATCCCATTATTTTTTTGCCGTAGATGGAGCATTTTTTGACCAAGACTGGCTGCAAAGACACAAGCGTACAAAACGAAGAAGGCTGACGGCCTCTGGGGGCGGTGGATGTGCTATGGAGAGGATTTTAAAGATACGAGTAATCGGTATAGATATGTGATCGGGTAAGCTATAGATAACAGGTGCTGAGGGGAACATACAGATGCGGGTGCTTGGGGAAGAGGTAGGTGCAAGTGCTTACGGAAGATGCGGGTGCAGGTGTATGGAGGAAGATACAGGTGTTGATGTACAGAGGAAGAGGCAGGTGCAGGTGTGTAGAGCAAGATGTAGGTGCAGGTGTATGGAGGAAGATATCGGTGCAGGTGCTTGAGGGAGGTATAGGCGGAGGTGTAACTTACAACTAAGAGACGTGAGCTGTGCTTGCTAACCACAAAGCCAATCCTTACAAACCATCTCCGACCAGTTGTCGTATTCTCCATTGTCGTGTTTCTTATTTCGTGATATTAATATTCACACATTCCTTTCTCATCAGCTGTTCATGTTTCCACCGTGTCTCTTTGAGAGACACGCTCACGTCCTACACTCGCTTTTACAGTTATTCTCTTGATGTTCTCATTTCTCGCCTCTGCCAAATTCATTTACCCGAGCAGTAGCCGGGCAAAACCCCCCCCTCTCTCTCTCTCTCTCTCTCGCTCACACCACCAACAGAGGCCTACGCCGGATCTCTTCGGGCCAGTCATACATATTCAGATGATTCCGTTATCTACCGTTTTCGGAATTAGTTATAATAGGTTCAGTGGTCGTCAAAGACATACCAAACACACGTAAAATGCGGCATTTGCCTCCGTGTTTTGTAAATTCCTTTTTTTTTTTTTCCCCACCTTTGATCTTTTCAAACACCCGTCAATTTCTCATTCTCTCTCCCTGGCGCACGAGAACTCTGGCTCGGATTTCGTGATGGAGAGAAAGGAATCATTGCTTTTAATAGTGAACGATGTCTTTTTTTTTTTCTGTTTTCTCTCTACTCATTTCCAATGATTTGGCTCCATTGTGGTGGTAGATTAAGGAGCTGTTTAAGGTACGATTTGCCACTCTTTTGGGTATGATTGGCTCCTCGTCTGGGTACGATTGGCCACTCGTCTCTAAAATTCTGCGGTTCAGGGTAAATGTATGGAAGGGCGATTGGGAGTGGGACTGGATGGAAGGAAGGGAGTGGTTAAGGGAGATTAAGATGAGATTGGAAAGATTTGACAAAAACCACAAATAATATACATTTCATTTCTTGCTATATACATCATTTTTGGTATATACCCGGATCCAAGATTTGGTCTTTTCAATTCATCAGTTATATGACGAACTTCTAAGTAATCAGACTTCATTTGAAGAACTGGATATCTAAATAATCTGCGTAAATTTCTAAGTGACTGAATGTGAAATGAGCACTGAAGCCGAAAAATTTAGACCAAAGCGAAATACAAGTACATTATGGCTAAAGTCTGGAGGTGTAAGTAAGGAAACAGAATGAAGCGAAGATTGAAGGTAGACTACAGACCAGTGCACTGTGGGCTCAGAAGTGAAATTCTGACGAAAAATTAAGATTCCGTGCATGTATGAGGGTTAATAGGAGGTTATTATTACTGGAACTACCTACAGGAGAGAGAGAGAGAGTCTTCGAAAAAGGACGACGAGTGTAAGTTGATGAATTAATGAGACCATAATGACCCTAGCGTAACTAGCGCGTTAATTATGATGCGATTCTGTTGATTTTGTATTATTAAGTTTGATGGCTGTCTGTTCAGGGGGTGAATAGACAAGATTGTCTATTTCGTTGACGACAGACATGTCAAGAAACGGGTGCCTTGTATACCTGCATTATTCTTTCCAAAGATTATTGTTGATATTTACTGGTATGATTGCTCGTAATACTAATCTATTTCTAATTACTAAAATTTCCTTGGGGAAGATAACCGTAGAGGTGGAAATATCTAGGATACTTATATTCTGCCAAATGATTATATTCGACTACTGATTATATTCGATTACTTTATATTTGATTACTGGTTATATTCGATTACGTTATAGTCGACTACAGAATATATTCGATTGCTTTATGGCTGGCTAATAGGCCAATGGAAGGTTAACCTCAGATGCTCCAGATGAAAATGCATTAAGAAAGTAGATTAGGATCAGATTGAGTGGAGGAATTGTGTGTGTGTGTGTGTGTGTGTGTGTGTGTGTGAAGCTGTTTCGAAATTAAACGCGAATCACTTTAGTGTTCAAAGTGAATTAGTATTTAGAAATGAGTTCTGTATGAAAAGAGGACGCTTTCTGAGGAGGAGGTCCTGGGATAATTATGATATATTTATACTTGTTTGCCGTTTCCCGTGTTAGCAAGGTAGGGCCAGGAACAGACGACGAAAGGCCGGATTCGCTCACATCCATCTGACTGTTATGTACAATACACTGAAACCACAGCTCCCTATCCACAACCAGGCCCCACAGATCCTTCCATGGTTTACTCCGGGCGCTTCACATGCCCTGTTTCAGTCCACTGACAGCACGTCGACCCATGTAAGTATATACATATATATATATATATATATATATATATATATATATATATATATATTGTGAGAAGGGTAGTCAGCCGAGTCTATTTGAGAGCTGACCGGGCTCTGGTGTTGATATGGTTTAAACATATGGAGAGAACGAGCCAACAGAGATTACTAAGAGGCTTTATGTTTCAGGAGTGCAGGGAGCAAAGAGGAGGGAAAGACCATGAGGAAAATTGAAGCATGGAGCGAATAAGCCCCTTGGGGTACCAGGGCCCAAACATTCAGGAGGGTGAGAGGCTAGCATGGGGTAGAATGAAATAAAACGATATGGTATTTTAGGGGAGCGACGTGTTGTAACTAAGCTGAACCAAGGTCTGTGAAGCAGTAATGACTAACTATGGAACAATCTTGGGGCTTGCGGAATGTTGGCTCTTGTTTCAGTACAGGATATATACATGGTAGCTGGAGACTGGGCTCGAATACAAATGAGGCCGTTGTTGTTTTTTCCTGGCGATACCTCGTATAGGTAGGAAAAGCACCTACACACACACACACACACATACACACACACACACACACACACACACACATCCACGTCTATCTATCTATCTATCTATCTATCTATATATATATATATATATATATATATTAGATTTCGTAATTTGAACTTGTTTTTAAGATGCACGTATTGTATCTAAACCGAAAATTATGTCTTTTCTCTGTTTGTTCCCCGAAGAATTATGGATTTATGGAAACACGAGATGTAAATAGACAAACAGGTGACAGGAGGCCGCCCTAATCATGCGATAGACGACAAATTACCTTTCTGATTTACGGCAGAAAAGGTGAATTAACAGGTGCTTAGCATTCAGTGGCTGGGTCCAAGGCCTTTGTAATGAGGATAATTAGTCTCTACACTTGGTATTCCGAGCTAGTGGCCACATCGTGCTAATAACAATAATAACCTCGCTAATAAGGATTCCTTCAACCTCCTTCTCCTCCTCTCCCCTCTCTCCATCTCCCCATCTCCCGTCTCCAACAGATACAAACATCTCCCCATTACTATGTCTATCTATCTCACTCTCTTTCTCGACGTTGTACTCAAGCCTTACATTTCTTCGTACACACACACACACACACACGCACACACACAAACTACACACACACTACACACACACACACACACACACTACACACACACACACAGACACACACACACACAGACACACACACACACAGACACACACACACACAGACACACACACACA
>JAYMFT010097725.1:0-13847 GCA_038088735.1 Panulirus argus | reverse complement strand
TTTTATTTTATTTTAGCTAGGTGTATTGACTAAGTCTTTCATAATGATTGATAATTGGATGGGCTTTAAAGTTGCCTGGGGACGAAATTAAGATCCTATTAATAGCAATTGGTATGGACTCAACTGTGTTACATGTGACTTAGTCAGTGTGTATAGGAAACAATACCACACTGTCCTGACCCACATTGACCGCTGAAAGCGGAGAGTGATTTATGGTGGGGGGGAGGGGGGAGGTTGGCCTGGGAAGCTGGGTGAGTCCAGGCCAATTTGCTTAATATTCTCAATTTTAGTCAATTCTCTCATAATTGCCGAATACCAGGAATCAACTGGATGATGCAAACTGGGGAAAGAAAACTGTTTTGTGAGGAGCTGGAAGTATGGCACGTTACCTACCCCGCCGGCCAGCCCCTCACCGCCGCCAGTGGCAACCCAGCAGGACAACAGTGGTTCTTAAACCCATAAACACGTGTGTTGTGACGTGCTCCGACCTTTAGCAGTTTGTATGAGAAGAGAATTAGCTCTGATTTGCCAAGATCAATCGTTCCATATTTAATTCCAGGAGCCTTGGAGTAACTCCACTCCAGCATCTTTTCTTGAAAGGGGTCCTGGAGTACTTCCAGGGCCCTTTCATGAAAGAGATACTACTAGTGCAGTTGGAAATGAATTCTCATTTTCTCAATCCTCTGAAACATGACGATATCATCCTTAAACACGACAGTGCGACCTCATGAGTACGATGGAATAAATTTTGAACACAATGGTACGACCCTTGAGTACGATGGTACGACCTTTGAACACAATGGCACGACCCTTGAGCACGATGGTACGACCTTTGAACACAATGGCACGGCCCTTGAGCACGATGGTACGACCTTTGAACACAGTGACACGACCCTTGAGCACGATGGTACGACCTTTGAACACAACGGTACGACCCTTGAGCACAACATGAAGGCTTTTTGGGCATGATAGTACGACCTTCGGGTCCCCAACTCGTAACTGTCTGGTCAAATGCTAAGGCCATTAGACTTGTGGATCGTATGTAAAGTAAACGTGTGTGTGTGTGTGTGTGTGTGTGTGTGTGTGTAAAGGCCTGACGACCTGGTGGCACCACTTTCCTCCCCCCCCCCCAAGTCGTCACGGAGCGAGGGCGTGGCGGCCAGGGAGTCCCGGGCAACACTGGCCACTCTTTGCTCACACAAGCAATTTCCACCTCGCCCACGATAATTGCTACACGGACTTCGCCACGGAAAGGGTGGGAAGCTGGACTGAGTGATCACGTTCCATCGCAGAGCATTTTCATCCTTCGGGACGGAGGGCCATAAGGACGGTAATTGCCCGGCCGTCTGCGGTCGAGAGGTGCTAATGATGCGTGTTTATAATGGCCTCCGCCGGTCTGAAGATCAGTCCTTCGGTTACACTTACAACCACGCGGATCCTCGGAGGCCAAGAGACGCACCCTGGAAATCCAGCGACCGAACCGATCCGCCAATAGTAATCCGAGAACGCGAGAGACTGGGTGACGTGGAGGGCCGTGACTGGCGGAGAGGGAAGGGGACGAAGCCGCCCAGGGATGGCAGGCCGGCGCGTCATCAGTGAGTGAGCGGTAGGGAGGGAGAGTGGACGGGGCGGAGCCAGCAGGCATCTGTCCCCAGCTAGCCATCAAAGCTCTCCCCAGGGCACCCCCTCGTGCACAAAACTCTTCATCTTTTTCTCCTTTTTTTTAATTCGTATGATTCAGCTCCTCGCACGCGTTCGGGTCCAAGCTTAGGTATGACGGCTTGTCCCTTGACCTGACCTTTAAGGGTTAGGACATATTGGCTAAGGGTCGTACCGTCATGTACAAGGGCTGTATTGTTATGCTCGAGGAACTATCAAGTGTCAGTACCACTCCAGCCCTATGGTATCTGTGCCTGTGACATTCTAAAGCCACATTTTAGGCTGTGATACCACAAACAACACGTGATGTATACTACACAGAGCATCGCTGAGCAAGCCGCTATGACCAGTCACTTTTTGAACGAACTTCATAGCATCATAGTCTACCGAGAGGGTCTCAAGGGAACTGGTTCCTTTTGGACAAAATATGGATTTTTGCTCTTGGGTATTAGGGAAAAAGGAAGAGCCTGCTGGGAAAATTGTTTCGGGAATGTTAAAAGATGCCCTGTATTACCACACATCGTTAAATGATCGACTACCTATCGTTAAACCTCCACACTCAGTGCCTCACCACCACAACACAACCATCACCACAACACAACCACCTTCAGTCACAACCAACGCACTCTAATCACCACCAGACACGCCCCTCGCGCAACGCCATCACCAAAACACCAACACGGACACACCATCGCAGCCTAGTCGTCTACCACATACGCCCACCAGCGACCATAATGGTACGCCGTCAGGACATGGTTGGTTGGTTATTTGTTTCGGCCCTTGGGCTAAGGTCATTAAGGCTGTCGACGTCAAGCCCACGTCCATCAGACAGATAAAAGAAAAAAGATAATCTTTTGCACCTTCCTCGGGTGTTGAGGATAATACTAAGGCCACATGCACTGTGTATATGGTTCTTTCGATACAAAATACAGCCCCTCAAGGGGCTTTCACGACGCATAAACCTTTTTTACAAGCCTTTGAAATGAACTGCCACAATCGCCCATGTAAAATCAGTCAACGTGCATTGCAATAAGCCCTTTATGTAGCCATTAGAAACAGTCACCACTTGTCATATAAACACATACGACATTGCCACATATAACCACAACGAATTACTACCACACAACACCATCGCTAGCAACACGGCGAAATATCTCCACACACTATCGCCATAATCAGTCACACACACACACACACACACCACAACCACAAACAAGCAACACATTGTCATCGTGCTTTAAGGCAACCACCCACCATAAGACATCCACAAACTATAACAAACCATCATCAGACGACGGCACAAAACCTGCAATACATATGAACAACACGAATCATAACCGCGAACCACACCACTATTACAACCCGCTCAGCGCGTCGGTCCACCTACGAACCAAGGCGAGAAGCACAACCAAGAGCGACAACCAGGAGAATACAGCGATGCAACCACCACTGCATGCAACCACAACAAAACTTTAACCACACAGAACCTGCCCTGTCGTATACAACCGTCATAAACCATTTAGACGCACCATCATTACCACAGTACGACACACCGCCATTACCCCACAAATCATCACAGAACGCCACCTCAGTCACACAAACCATTACGACGTTAGGATCTGTGACGTAGAGTAATGGGTCTGGAATAAGCAATGTGGTACAGTGCGTGGTGGAGTCTCCTCAGCACAAGCAGAACCAGTCGCTTCTAATGGGGCTTAAGAGGACAAGAAGAAGTCGAATTCTGTAAAGAAATATCTTGATGGCTCTGGGTGCGATTCGAATGAACTTAAGGAATTCTGCATTTAGTTTAGCGTACACTCACTCAGGGAACTAGTTGTAGTTAAGTTTTGGAATATCTATAGTCTAAACATATATAGACAAAGGATTCTAACAATAGTATGGGTGAAGGGCACATATGCAAGGGTGGGTGGAGGCAAGTATAGAGTGTAAAGTGGGTACAACACGGACTGAAGACGGTCAGGGGGAAAGGAAGGACGGGGATACATCAAATACGTGGTATATAATTACAGAATTGTAAATGATAACTCCAGCAACACAGGTAAACAATATTGGCGAAATAGACAAGTATAGAATAAGCCATACATTTCCAGAATATCTTAACAGTTAGACTACTCTTAGGAAACAAAGAAGACATGATTCATTCTTCAGAATACTGGCACATGTTGGACTCCCTGGAGATGGATTGGTTTATGCTGTAGCAAAGACTGGTTGCGGGAGGAATGAAGTAGACTGTCATGTACGTAAACAAATGGACAATTAAAAAACAGTGTCAAAACGAAGTTTGGCTGGCTGCTTGGCCCTTCAAGCCTATCGACTAGCTTGGGTTAGTCATTAAGGCCATCATCGACAAGCTATGCTACATCCACTATCAGAAAAATCTTTAACACATTTTTCAGGATAATTCTAAAACCACATACGCTCTCACTAGTCAGGTGCCCAGTTCAAGAGGAACTTGCGAGAGAAGATTTTGGAATGAGATGATATGAACGAAAACAAAGTGGTATGATGAAATGTAGAGAGGTGTTGGAACCGAAACACAATGATATCCTTTCGTGTAAGGATATTATTGTGGTTAGATCTATGTTAGGCTAAAGAAGTGGGAGGGAATATGCACTATGTTCTCAGGTTTGGTCACGGTACCTAAAGAAGCACAAAGAGCTAATAGAGATGATCCAGAGGAGGGCAACAAAGATGGTACCAGAATTAACGGTGATGAGTTACGGGAAAAGGCTGAAGGCTCTACATTTGACTGCCTTGGAGAGAGAAGAGTAAGGAATAATATGATCACAACCTTTAACATTTTAGAATAGATTGACGACGTGGACAGTGAACAGTTCTTCGAGAGATGAATAGATAAAGCATCCAGAGGACATGACATAAACTTACGAAATTTTCAAAATGGTTGCAAAGAAATACTTTTATAGCATCAGAGTGAAGGAAAAATGGAACAGATTAATGAGGACAAGATTATATGCTGTTTTGATTTCACGAACCGCCAGTATATGCCATCAGTATACAGCATACACCATCACAATATAAAGTTATCATACATCACTTCCACACCCCATACATAATCACTACTCCCCATTAGTGAATACTAAAAAACATCCTTGCGTTGACATTATTCATCATCACACATCTCCAATAAACACCTCCGCACGACACTGTGGGCTCACACCATCCTCAAACACAACTGTATACCACCACACACTGTTCTTAAAAAGACCCGTCAACAGGGAAGTACTACCCTCCTGACTTAGTGTTGAAGTGATGGCCGGAACCATCTTATTACACCCTACGTGTCAGTAGGCTGTAGATAGCAGCCGCCCAGGGAAGTACTGCCCTCTTGACTTACGATTGCCCCGTTTTTCATTCAAGGTCATGGCCTCGATGAGGAATTATATCTAAGCTGAACCTTTGTAAAGTTGTCACACTTCTGTAGCCTACAACAACTTTACATACCATTACTATACACCAAAAAACACCATCATATACAACTGCTATTAGCCTCCATCGGCAACAGTACATCATCACCACATCACCACTGTGGGCTCATCGCATAACGAACCATTATCGGGCATGAGAATCCCTCGCCGCCCCTTGGCTTATCATCATCACCAGTCCCGGTCACACAAAGTCTTCGCAAAACACCACAACGCAGTAGAGGTAGCAACGTTGCATTGATTAAACGCAATCCTGCGGTCTCTAGATTCGTCATTTTTATTTCTATCCTATTTGCGATACACTGATAGGTTAACAAAGTCATTTGCCGTAGAGAAATGTGATTAATTTATAGGAAGACAACACCCTGCTCTCTCGTCACGAGAACCTTAAAAAGCAGCACCATAATCACCGTGCGATGCAGGAGTCGAGAATATGGGGTCTCGCCAGAACGGTCTATAGTGTTTACAAACATAGCCCTACATAAGCAATGTTGCTGGGGAAGTAAGTACTTCAGTGGACGTTTAGTGTTCTGGAGGAACACTAAACATGGGTACATCCAAAGGTCATCGTAAGTTAGGGTCCCGAGGTCAAAACAGAACAGGCAGGATACCTTCCTCAGGTGCTCTACCATCCCATCGACCTTATTTAGGACATCGGCTGTGTTCCCTACGTCGTTCGTTGGAGGCTAGCGACGTTCTCGTACCTCGTTGTTGGTCTTATGCAGCCATACGTAGCTTTCATTCTATCCCTGCCTTCGAGTACCTTCGATGTGGTTTTGTCAGGGAGGCAAAGAGTTGACCTTCTCTCTTTGACCTTAAAGGCCAGGTCAAATATTGTTTCCTCTCACGAGACATAAACTCGAACTAGCCTTTACTTTGGCGCTGTTCGCTGATGAACAAGCTGTGAACTTACTTTTGCCCAAACCATTCCTCTAACAAGCCAACAAACGTTCAGACAGATTAAGGAAATCTGTTGTTTTACTTACAGATGTCTGAATTACAGACTAGAAATACATATGAATACAAATTGATTCAAACAGCAACAGACCACTTGGTCCTAACGAGGCCGTTTGTGACAGTTGAAGAGATCAGAAACTTATGGATTACTGTGGTGGGCTAAGAAAGGTATATTTAGATTTTTTCAAACAGGGAGACCTGTAAATTTTCACATAACTAAAGAGAGACATCTAATGTCAGTCGTGGGTTTGAAGCCAATTATTTATCAGTTCTGTGCTAAAACGTTTTTAAGGGAACTGCTTTCAAATTCTCTAAGTGGTAAATCACCCAATATATTAACATTCCTGTTGAAAGAAAAATACTTCGCCTCATTCGTGGTAAAACGTTTGCCCACCAGTTTGTATCCATTCCTACGAGTGAAATCAGACGAATCTATCCTTAATTAGCTCGTTAGATGAAGATTGAACTACACCTCCTTAACGTCTCTGATAAACAGTAAACCGTAAGCATTTGTACAAAAAAAGCTTTTAATTATTGTACGTCTTAAATGCTACGTAAACTTAGCTACAGCAGCACTGATAAGCTTAAAAGCTGTATCTGTTAGCTTCTTTACATACACTGGTGTCTGGACAGTGAAAATTATTACCAAATTATCGTATTGCAAATCTATTACAAATGAATTATGTAATCATAATGATAATCGCACGATTTTATTGATAAAAAGAAACGAAAATTTTCGGTGATTTGTCTTGACTGAGGTCCCTGTAAAGACCCAACTTGGTCGATCTACCAGACAGCTGGCGATCGACCTCACTGGCGAACAACGTCACCGTTACCAGAAAGGCTCAGACATGGTCGTCCGCATTATATATGAACGTTTTGTTCCCCCTAAAATGTCTTGTGGCTTTATAGCAGCAGTGTTTTTTTTTTCCTCCCGAATTCCTGCTGAAAGCAGAAACTGGCAAAAAAAAAAATAATTGGTTAACCTCTTTGAGCGCGGTATGACTCTTGTGGCCTTGACGTGACCTTTACGATTCTGGTCAAAGGCCACGCCATTCACACACAAGAGGCCCTTATCTTCACACTTATGGCTCGTACCTTCGTACTCAAGGGTCGCACCATCATGCTCAAGGGTCGTACCGTCGGGCTCAAGGGTCGTACCGTCTTGCCCAAAGAGGGTACCGACCTCAGCGAAGACGTCACCTACAGCAGCAGACCACCTGAAGGTCCCTTATGTTCCCCGCCAGTTCCTCTCCTTATTCCCCATTCCGTCCAACCTAACCCCCTCACCGCCCCCAACAGCCTCTAGTTTATAACCTCCCCCCCCCCTTTTCCATTCCCCTCTACCACCACCACCACCACCACAGCCTCTCTCACTCCTCCTACCGCAGTCAGCACAAAAGACACACACACACACACAGAATCGTGGACGGAGTGTATATGCCGGCGGGAGAGAGAGAGGGAACGGCAGCCCCGTATTCATCTGCAACGGGTTGACAAACGTCGCCAGGATTAATCCCGTTATTTATAATATTTCACTGTTCCTCAGGAATGACCTCGGAGGGGAGGGAAAAAAAAAGAAAAGAAAAGTAGAGAAAAGATTCGCCACAATAGGTAGCAGGAACAAGGCGCAGCAGAGGCAAGAGGGAGCAGCAAGCGGCAGCGGCAGCAGCAGAGGATCGTGTGGCGCCCATCAAAGTGGACCGCTGGTAGCCCGAGTCTCTATTACCATATTTTTGTGGGTTAAACGCCCGTCAATTGGAAGCGGGCCCGTGGGACCTCTTTATACACTGGCCTCGGTTGTTGGCTAGTTTATATAACTGAGCGAGTTATTCCCCTTTCCCTTTCCCTACGTGCAACTGTGACTTCCTCCTCCTTCTAGACGCTTATTAGAGACCCCGCTGAGGCCAGTGATGTACACGGAGAAATACCGCTTGCGGGAAGTGATGCATGCGGGGAAATGAATAAGCGCGAGCGCTGGTCGCGGATGGCAAGGGGTCCACTGTCGTCCCTCCCCGAAGATTTATGTGCCTCTGGGCGTCGCGGGGAAGCTGGCGAGCGTTTCCCTTGTAATCCTCCTCTAATGTGTCCTCCGGCAGGGTCACCAGACCCCCGGCCGCCAGGGGTGGCTTCGTCAGGGAGTGAGTGTGTGTCCACGGCCACAGCTTGGACGGCAGCTGTGCAGCTCCTGCTGGAGAATACCTGATTGGCGCTCTGGTGTGGTGTCGTCATGAATCTTTTGAATCTTGACTCTGATAACGTTCCCCTCTAGGCTCTGCTATATTCTGGATATAAATCACCACCTTTTCTCTTTTTTTTCTTTTTGAGCACGATGGATATGACTGTGAGGTCAATAACCTTTACCTCTGGAGACTTAGGTCAAAGGTCGCCCCGTCGTGCTCAAGGGTTTGATTTTTGATTCATAGAAATATATTCGAACAAATCACGTAATCAAACATTACCAACTAAAGACAAATATCTTGGGACACCAAATATTAAAAAAAAAAATAACATGTTTCATTCGGACTAAACAAGAACAAATGCAAGGAATTCAAGCGAGGCTGGAACCTCTCCCTTAATTATATTTCGGTTTCCAAAAGTTGGAACAGAGGCAGGAGCCAAGCGAGGAGTGTTCATCCTCATCAAAAGCTCAGGCATTGTTTCTTCGTCTGTTCTCTCAGCCTCGGTATTTCACACACGTCAGTCCTTCGCCACTGTATCAGATAAGACGAATGGGATATAATTATATAATATTAAAATATTCTGTTATTGAGGAGAAATTGATTCACATTGTACACAAAGGGCGTAAGGTCGTCAGGCCAGTTATACTGAGTTAGGGGTTACTGACCTATGAATGACGAGCCAGGTCGTTACTGCCACACTGCACAAATGTCCATGAAGTCAGCGATTGGCTGAGAGATTACCAAAGGATTAATGAGACAATCGGCCGTGGTTGACCACAAGACTTAGTACTTCGGCGTGCGAGTTCTCAGTAATCTACAACTGGTTAGCGGCTCACGTTAAGTTAAGAGAATTTTACATGCAGCAGATGCTGCTTTTAATGGACAATACCGACTCTCTCCAGTAGGACTGGATGAGTGGAAAAATATAACAGTTAAGGGGGAAATCCACAAAACTAGATTGCCCATATCTTCAATATCGTGTTTTACCGTTCAGTGTATGGAAAAAACTTCTTCAGAGCTTCATTAGGATACGAAAATATCTTGAGGGACAATGATTCATGTTTCATGAATTGTTCGAGAAGGTTTTTGGATTCGGTGGTTTTCTTGTCGCGTCTTGGACGTGTGAATCGAGATGGTTCAGTCTGGTTGATCGTGACGATTCAGATGAGTTGATTCGCGAATCTTGGTGGGAAAGTAACAGTGAATTGTGGCTGAGCAACGGGAGGCGTAAATGTTATGTTGCGAAAGATCCGATGGCACATGACCGATGGCTTCAAAACGGTCAGCTTGTGTCATGGTGTCTTCATCAACTAGCTGTGGTTACGAAGAGTTTGGCCGAGAGGCTTAAAGGATTGTTGATGAGGGGGTCATGGCTCGTTAACAGATCGGTTCTCGGTAAATTGGCTGAGAGCGTGTTAGTGGATCGATTGAGGGCATCATGGTGCCTTTACTGAGTGGAGAAGAGCGATTCCAAAGCTCACAGGAGACAGTTGAAGACAAAGGATAACAAGGAATGAAAATGAAGATCAAAATGATAATGTCCAGGTCTGTTTGTAGATTTAGGTATAAACTTAAAGCCTATTTTCCTTTCTTTTATGTGACATGAACTATTTCTCTTCATTTTTTCTAACGAAATTAGGAATAAAAGAAATATCGAGTCTGGTAAACTAGATCTCATTATGCTCTGTTACTCTGTCAATAAAACAAACACAACACATAATCTAAACTTAAAAACCTCATAAAAATGGTGATTTCTTACGCCGACGAAGCGCACTACGCGTAACGATAAACTACCGAATTCATAAAAATCTTCTAAAAACATCGTTCCTGACGAGGCGATAATGTAAACAGTGGAACGTGAGCTCCCGTTTCGGAGACGCCGCGGGACAATTTAGAGTCGGTGGCTGGGCAGGGCTCTAGCACCGTTGGTCCACGAGCTCAAAATGGATAAAAGATTCGGAGACCATCATCAGGCTGCTGCCGCTGCCCTCCATCTTTATTTCCTCTCTTTCGTTCGCCTTTCGAACTTTACGCCCCTCCTGAGCACTGACTCTCCTAGCCGGAAGTTTTGACTTCAGATACGTCCTCCTGTTTGTCTTCAGCCACATCCTGAGGGCACATGGAGACAACTTGTATAAACAGGGAACCATATGTACGATTACTATTCACAGTCATCATCAATCTCTCTTTCCCTTGGACTGAGGTGAACGAAAAAGCGTAGAGAAAATGTGGAAGGAAGGCGAAAGCTTTGGGGGGGTAACTGCGGGCGGGCGCCGCCTGATTGCTGATGGTGAAATATGAAGCCCAGACCCACACACTTGACCCGCCAGGCATAAATTTTGATCAGGATATCGCATCAAAAAGTGGACGATCGTTTATAGCTGGCACTGACTGGTCGACCCTCCAAGGAGGGGGGGCCAACGGCCCGTTCCAACACTAGCAGGAGCAATACATTTATCCAGTAATGTGCTCCGTCCTTCTCCCCCCTCTCTCGCCGCCTTCGATGTCCCTGATCCTGACGCTCGTGTGAGTGATAATCGTAAAGATAACACAGTTTTTCAGCCCAATTACCCTGCAAAACATACGGCAAACTTAAAGATTTATAGAGTGACATGTTCCAAATACCGACATATCGGTTCAAGTGAAGGGCATGTACTCCACCTGGGTATTAACCTCTTGTGTACGACAGTATGCCCAGCCTTCCGAACCCCCACGATACGATCCTTGGGTAATGATGCCTAGTCTTTGAACCTGGCACGTTCTCAGGGTTAGGTCAAAGTTCATATTCGGGAGGGGGGGGACCTTAACATTGTGGTCAGTAATTGTAATGTTGTACTCAAGGGATGAGATTAGATGTAATTCTGTACCTCAGATCCTCCTGACCGACTAGTAATCTCTGTATGACAAGACGCGAAGAACTAGAAGCGTCAGACATGACAGAAAATGTGTAGTTTGTACACTGCTATTATCAGTGATGGTGAACAGCAGGGATGAGCACAGGAGAGTAGTAGTGCTGGTGACCTGGAAGTGACATGACGAGCGTTACCCACGACTCACACGGACCGGATGACTGACACGCGGGAGATTCTGTGCAGATTTTTAATTAGGAAAAGCTTTCTCAGACGGGGTAAACCAGTTAATTATCACCTCATCAATTTCCGAAAGATCATTAATCATGCGATTTTTGTGGGGGCAGACGCTGGCGGCGACGGACGACCAAGGCGGCTCGGCTGAGGGGAAAAAAAAATGTTTGTTTATCTACGAAAACTGCAGACTCGCGCATTATCGCCCAGCTCGCCTTCTGCCCCTGACGCCTCCGCGGATGGTGGTGTAGCGAGAGGAGGGAGGCTGGCGCCCGGGAGAGGAGTAATGCCTTGTGGCATCGGACTTAGTAACTGCAACGGACTTCGATGCTGAGTATCAAGAGAAGAGGGGAAAAAGAAGACGGTCTAATCCTTTACGGGTCTTGTCAAGGCACTAAGGCACTAAGCACCTCAAGGCCAATTGCCACCCTCTGCGTGGACAGGATGTAAACTGTGTGGCAGGACGAATACGCCCGGATCTTTATTACTGTCTGGCAGGATACATACAGATACGGTCCTTGCATTCTGGATCTTGAGTCTTGGTAGAGGGAAAATATACAGTGCCTGACGAGAGTCTAGTGTTTTGATCATAAATAAACAGGAGATGAAAGGCCAGAGAATTACTTAGCGTCCATTTGCGTGTGTGACAAAGAGAGAGAGAGAGAGTTCATGGAGTACATGGAACATACAGGTAACAGAAGGCCCGACTGGCCCATGTTTGAGGTTGTCTAGCAAGGCAGCGATGAGACCCGAGCTGCTAATCAGGAGAGAATACTCAGCTTTCTAACGGTTGTCTTCCTCAACAGAATATTTCCCATGAGGAAGACAACTGTCGAAACGCCGAGAATTCAATCTTGATAAGGAACTCGTATCTTACTGCGAACTATGTGTCGGGTGAAGAACATTCTAGGTTATCTGTTTATTACTTTTAATCAATGTTATTTCTCACCTAAGTGGATGAGGCAAGGATAGAATAGTGAGAAGGTCCTTCACCCACCCTCTAATGCCTCTCTGCTAACACTAGGCAGCAGAAAAAAAATTCATTTTTGAAGTAATCCTGCTTGGAAATGAACAAGACAAAATGTTAAGAAAAATCCTATAAAATCTTGGTACGGTAGGGAATCAATGTATATGTTTTCTTCCTTGTATTCATTTAGCAGACAATTGCACAGATGAAAATTCATGAAACCGGTTTTTGAAAGTATCTATATAAGCTCTTATCACTGACAGCAACTTGTTTCGATGTTCAACACATCTTTCTGCAAAGGAATTTATTCCCACGTCAGCATTACATTTTTTAGTTTAAAGTTCCTGTCCGAGTAAGTGTAGATTATTTCAGATAGAGACTCGTGATTTACTTCGGGATTGCGCTCCACGCGGGAACAAGTCAAGGTGAACTCCTCTGAGATGGGAAGGTACTCGACGAGGTTTAACGCCTTTCCTTCCGCTGACGATGACGATACAGCCTCGTCCGAGGTGACGACTGACGGTGCTACCGCTTTTTGCTTCAGGATCGCCTCGAATTGAGCTCCCACAGCTCTCAGGAAACCAGCCATCTCCACCGGACGGGACGAGAATACATGCTGTGCGGTGATGCCCCATGTCTCTTGCTGGGGAGATTGGAGGATGGATGATGAGTAAAATGCTGAGTGTGGAAGTGGCATTTTGGACGCGAGGGAGGGATCTTGTGATATGAAGAATGAATGTCTGTAATACTGGAAAGATGGATGGCACCCAAAGCGTAGTCTGAGAAAGCGCACGAGCCCGAGGCAGCCTTCCTTTCAGTGGCAGGGAAATGTAGATTCCTTTGGAGTGAGACGTTCTCTTGAGAGACTGTACTCCCAGCGATATGGCCTCGAACAAAGGTGGCTTTTCACTCGCGGTGTAACCTCTAGCAGGCGGAGTCTGGTTGTCGACCAGCTCTAAATGGGAAGATGAACGGCTGAATTAGCTGTGGGCCAAACGCCTTGTCCGGGACTCGAACCCAGGCCCATGGGCTTCGGAAGTTGATGGTTGTGTACGTATTTCTAAGAGTGTGCGTGTATGACTCAGACTCAGACTCAATTTATTTTGCTCAGACTTTGTAAACAAAGAATGGAGCACAGCTCCTCATATCATTTTAATGCTTATTACATAAATCAGTTCAATGCTTATTACATAAAAGAGAGAAATCATATCATATTAATAATAATAATAGCATATTAATGATGATTATGGCAGTATCCTGAAGTAAAACTTTTGTGAGTTACCTAGACATTTTATATATAGCTCTTAAGAAATAGGAAATACTGGTCAAAATTTTTGCACTTTTAATTTGCATCAAAGCAGCAAACTTGTTCATTGTAGGCTTATTTCTATGGTAATATGGAATATATTATGTCCTAATGAAAATATTGTTGTTCATTAGGACATAATAACACTATGTGGAATTCATCTCCCACAGCATTACTTCTACATTTCGTGCATAATCTTTCTTCTCTTCTTATATTTTCATATCTTCC
>JAYMFT010097724.1:0-28017 GCA_038088735.1 Panulirus argus | reverse complement strand
CTCCTCCTCCTCCTCCTCCTCCTCCTCCTCCTCCTCCAGGCTTCATTGTATTGGCCCCTTAGAGTTATACACAGGTAGGGACTCGTAAGGTAATGCCCCATAGTGGCAACACATATTCAAACCCCGGGGTTCTGCCACCTGGTGTTTTACGTTGTTCAGTCAAACCTTTGCTTTGTTGGTTCTGTATGCTTGACCTTGACTGGCATTTCAATTGACAAGGGACTTCAGTAGCTCAATCCAGAGAGGCATGGAGTTTTCTCTTTTGTTGAGACTCTTTCGTACTGGGTTAGGAACATTGAGAGTAATCAAAGAGTGAAAATCAAACATTCCATTTCCAACACATGCACACTCCTCCATACAATCTAATCTACAGCCCATGCTTCACATCCATACAACACTGTTGGGATTACTGTTCCGTTAGACATACTCATTTTTGCCCTCCCAGCTAGTGACCTGTGTTTCCAAACACTCCTCATTGCTCTCAGAACCTTCATCCCCTCATCCACACCTGTGGCTCACCTCCATTGCCATGGTTCCATTTGCTTCTATGACCACTCACAGGTTTCTAAGACACCCCACTTCCTCCAAGTTTTCTCCATTCAAACTCACCCCTCCCTTCCTCCCCCCAAACTTACCTGTCTATACACTGCTAAACCTAATAACGTTGATTTTATTCACATTTACTGTCAACTTCCTTTTTTCACACATACTCCCAAACTCAAACTCTAACTTTTGTAGTTCTCACTTTAATCTGCCTCCAATGCTTTGTCATTAGCAAACAACTGCCTTGCTTCTCAGCCCCCACCCACACACCAATACTGAGTGCATACTTGCCCCTTTCTTTAAAACCATTGCATTTAGCTTCTCCACCACCCCATCCATAAACAAATTAAACAGCTGAAGTGATATCACACACACTCCTGCTGCAGACCCACCTTCACCTGGAACTACTCACCCTCCTCTCTGTCTACTCATACACATGCTATACCCTCATGATGACACCTTACTGTTTCTAATAGCTTTCCTCCCATATTATATTCTCGCAACACTTTTCACAGAGTATCTCTATCAACCTTAACTTGTGCTCTCTTCAGATCCATGAATGTCACAAATAAATCCATCTTTTTCTCTCTGTATTTCTCACAAACACAATCTTCAAACACCTGATCCGCAGATCTTTTACCACACTGGAACCCCATTTTGATTCCGTGTGCATGCCACCATCCTTTCAGTCACCAGTCTCCTATACAATGTATTTGTTACTCAACATACATACCTGTATAATTTGAATACTCACCTTTGTCCCTCTTGCCTTTATGCATTGGCATTGCACATACATCCTGCCAATCCTCAGAAACCTCATCGTGATGCAAGAGTGCAATGAAAATCACAAGTAACCAATTAACAACAGATTTATCCCCTTTCTTAAGAAATTGAAGTGCAGTACCATCCACTCCAGCTGCCTTGCCACATTTCATCTAATGCAAGGCTTTCACCACCTCTTCTTTCTTCATCGAACCACTTCCCATGACTCACTTCACATACCTCCCCAACCCAAACACACTACATCTACCACCTTATCTTGAAACTCATACAGCAATCCTTCAAGATAATCACACTTTCTCTTCTTCACCTTATCGCTTTCCCGTTTGCTCCCATCCCTGATGTTCCCATTAGTTCTCTTGTTATTCTCTTGCTGTTAACCTACATGTTATAATGTATTGGCTAAATTTTTTGTTGTTCAGTAGTGCTCTGCAGGTGGATAATAAACAATTTAGAAAAATTACTTTAGGTTACCCAAGCCTTCTGGTAAGTATGGTAGATCACAGGGAATGCTGACTTTAAATTGCCCTTCATAACCCAGGGATTTTCTTGAAAAAACACCAGCAAAGGTTATGGTTGACCCTTTTACTTTGGTGAGGGCTTATATGCCATGGTAATTTTTTTCTGTTCTTTGCAGTGGGACATATACAGTAATAATTATTGTCATCTGCCTCTGCCTTGGGTTGAAATATATGGTTAGTAATGCCAAAATGCCTGTAGTGGCATTCCGTACACTGTTTCCAGATGCTATAGCCTAAATTTTTTCCATACACTGGTCAGTATATGTAGAGATGTTAAGGAAGTCAGTATTAGATCTTTGCTTTCATGTTATGTGATGATTTGTGAAGCTGTGACACTTTTTACAAAAATATAGATATTAGTGATGAAAGCCCTTAGATGTCATATTTGTTAGTGACAGCAGCTCCAAAAATACCACACATCATTGTGTGTGCCTGAAAATACTGGAGTACCTTATATTCATGGCAGCAGATGACAAAATGTTTGAGGATGCATGTTAGACTTAACAGTGTTTCACCAGGTTTATGTTGAAAATTATGCTCTTGTGAATTGTAATGAGAAATCTTTGGAAGTATTTTTTAGTCTACTTGAAAATATCCCACACACAGTATGCCGTGGATATTAGGGCTGCTACTATGAAAGGGTTAAAATCTCCCTCAGCATTCCCCCCCAGCAGAAGTATTAAGTGATATGTGAGTACTTTGAACCTTGAAGCAGTCTTTCCTTCCTTGTTGATCAGTGTCATATCTGGTATTCTTTTCCAAGATTAGCCAGTTTCATTCTCATTAAAAACTTATTTAAAATGTGTAACCTCCTTCCTTGATAATTTTCTTTAAATATTCAGGATACCTTTCTACTGCTTGAGTATGAGCACTTTAAGCTTGCCCAGTCATATAGATGTTATGATGACTGAGATCCTTTACTTTCACGAAAAGTTTACTCCTGACTTGTCTCACCTGCTTCACTTTAAAGTTTTTATCTTGATAATTGTAGTCATTATTAGCATGTTCTTCTGATTCTGTTGTGCTTTCAAGAGACTTAATAGGCTTTTAGGTTTTCCATCTGTTACATCTGTTCAGTCACATTGCTCCTCCTGCACTCTGGCTTTGCTATTGATAGATTGCCAGACAAAGAACTTGATCTTATTTGATCTTTATTTTCCCAACAGTGGTTGCAGTTCAGTGAGCAAGACCAGTGAACTTTGCAATAGCCTTGAATTTCTGGCCATCATCAAACCTCTTAAGCACCTCTTAATTTCACATCGAGTGATGCTTTGTATTTTCTCTCAAAGTACCTATAACATTCAGGGCATTATGCGTGAAAGGGAGGTAGAAAGTGGATATGAGCAAACGAGGCCATTTCTTTGTTTGTTCCTGGCTCTACCTTGCTAATGTGGGAATTGATAAACTTGTGTGAAAGAGGAAGAACCACCTCAATGTCTCATTTTGAAAACTTTCTCCTTGATAGTCCATGGTGCTGGCAGAAGAATTTTTTATATACATGGAATATCCAGGCATAAGAATATTATCTTTTTTTGATGATGGAACATCTTTGGTTGAGTTAGATCCGAACCCTAGATTGTTTTTCGGAATAAAGGTAAATTTAAACATACCCTTGTTGTCATTTACTCTTGGAAAACTGTGGCTTGAGAATTTTATTTCATATGCCCAGTTAAATCTCTGAGAGAATTAGTAAGAAATCACTTGAGGGTATTGTGGGAAGCATTTAGTTGTATCTGGGAAGCTTATAAATCAACAAGGAACATCTCTTCTTTGACTATGCTTGTTTTCTTGGCCCTACCCGGTCATGTTATTTTAGGAAGGTATTCTCCATCTTGGCCTTTCAATGGAGATAACAGCAGAGTCTTAGGCATTCCTCTGACATGTCTGCTAATGATATCAGTCTAGATATCGAGTATTAAACTTTTATGGCCCTGGGGTTGCCTCTTTCAGGAAAGACATACCCCAGTAAGCCATAAGGTAGTTTTTTCATTACTGGACTCTCTTTAGGAGAAAGTTTTTTCTTTAACCCTTTTCATTTTTCTTGTGTGCTTTTAAGGTCACAGGATGACCTGATCTTAGAGAGGAATGAAAGTTTGAAGTATGAAAACTTATTTTTGTTCTAGGATGGTGTTTTGTGAGCATTTTTCCCAGTGTTGTTGTGTCCCATCCCTTCTCTTTTGAAAACTGATCACTTTACTGTTGGTGACCTCCATTGGGTTAATGTTCATGATCCAAGAATTGTTAGGCAGATCAGTACCAATGGCCAGGGGATGATAACATTATTGGTGAGTGGAGGCATCTGATTGATCATCGGGCAGAGCCATTTGACACAAGCATCAAATAGATGCTTAGAAAGGAGTGAAAGCACCAGAAAGCAGGAAGTTAAGAAGTTTCTAGCTCCCAGGGACCCTAGAGATTCTCTCATGGCCCATGAGACACTACCTTGGAAAGAAACAGTTTTTCACACTTCAAAACTTATATTTTTCATGTTTTAGTATATCCCTGTTCATCCGACATATTTTTCAGTGTTTTAAATGCTCATATTTATTATGCTTGTAATTTTCCTGAAACACTAATTTTTTCCCCTTCTTCACAGCAACATAAGAATGCATGGCCATTCCTAGAGCCAGTTGACCCATCAGAGGTTCCTGATTATTACAAAGTGGTTAAGGAACCTATGGACCTAAAAACAGTGGAAAGTCGTGTGGAAGAAAAGTCATATCAACGACTGGCACAGTTCATTGGTGATGTTATGCTTGTGTTTGATAATTGTCGCCTTTATAATCCTCCTAACTCTTCCTTTTGCTCTTGTGCAGGAACACTGGAATCTTTCTTTTGCCAGAAACTGAAAAGCCTTAAGCTTCGGTTAGGTCAGAAATCCTAATGGTGTCTTAGCATAATTTTGGTTGGAAAAATCTTGAAGCAAATTATTAAAATTGTTTCTTAATTTTTCTGAAATTGGTGTGATATTGCAAATTTATTGTAACTGGTATTATATTATATTGACTGGTTGTGAATAGATCCTTCACATCGTCATTAAGAAACAAAATTAGATTGGTGTGAACAGAAATTCGGAGTAAGCCTTGGCTAAATCATCATTTTGTGATGCCTATGAGAAGTCCGAGTGGATAAATTGTAAACATCCTTTCTCATGCAGAATGATAGCATTGTTTTGCATGATTTAGCTGTCAGCTTGAAACTTGGTAATTTTGAAAGAAAGATCATGCATGTTGAAAAAAATAGCCACAGTATCAAAAAGACTAAGCTTTTTTTTATTACAATTTTGTTAATGTTGTTGAATGGTAAGTTAGATTGTGGAAAAAATAATTCATGAAAATTGTTGTTGAATAATAGCTTTAATTCTGCCTATGAAGAAACTTGGAATGGGCCAAGAAACAAATTTTGATAATGGACATGAACCTTTTCCCAGCTTAGCTTACCTTTTTTTTTTTTTTTTTTTTTTTTTTTTTTTTTTTTTTTTTAAGCACTAAATCAGGAGGGAATCAGGTTGTCAATACCAACAAAATTACTGATATACAAGAAAGTTTAAAGAGATTAGCCTTATTTTTTAATTGTTTTGATGCTTTGTTTGGCATGAATCTTGTCAAGTAGAAAAGGGTTATGGATGGAATCTGTACACAGAGATTGGTCTTGGTACTGCAAACACATTTTATAAATTTATTGGCAAAAATGACTTCTTATTCCCATCAGCAGGTAATTTTTGTACCTTTTAAATAAAGATTATGTTTAATATGACTCGTAACAATATTTTATTGACTTCTGAGAGAATTAATCCTTGATGCCGAAATTGTAGATTTCTGTAAGAGTTGTTAAGTGCAGAGAAGCAGGATATTAATTCTGCTCTGTGCACATATATATTATGCAATAGACTACTTTAATATTATATTGTACATAGAGAATTTGTATGTACTTTATTGTACATTATATTTCTTTAGAATATACATACCAGGTACTCCTTGCATTATCAAGAGGAATTTTATTTTTACTGATATCATATCAATAAACCTACACACATAATAGTTTAATATAGTATTGTAGAAAGTCATGTATTTAGTCAGCCATTGTCATAAACCTGTTATCCCTCACGGAGTATCATGTCTGTCCCTTCAGTCAATCAATTTATCTCAGATATCACCCTCGTCACATTCCTATTGTAGATATGATTTCAGAGTTGGTCGCCGCACAAATCAATAACAGTAATGTCCTTGATCAGAGAATGGTATGAGATTAATATATATGTAAGTTGTGGGAATGTCAGCCTAAGGTAAAAGACAATAGATGAGATGTTTGAAGGTAATACTGTACATCTGGTAGGCATATATTTATGTACAAAGATAAATTACCTGTAATTTCGTATATGATTGTTAGATTATGAGTAAAACAAACCTTGCTGGCCTTCTACGGGAGTGTGACTGTAGATATCTCGTGGTCTTTATAAGCTCCCAGTATTTCAGCCACTTGCAGGTGACATTAATGTTACCAGGTCTGATGTTACATATGTAATTATTTTTACGTTTTTAGCAGAATCCCACCCTCAAATATTAATACTTCAGGGTCAAGTCAATTATATACTTTGATTTGTAAATGTGAATGTTATCACCAAGTAATTGATACCCAACTATTTTTGGAGTACTTCAAGGTGATGATTGTATGTATTTTTACAGATTTCCATAGTGCTTTTATCCATAACACTTATTCAGCACATGTTGATGTGTGGCTTACTGGTTTCAAAGGACATGAGTTTGTGCACATTAAAAAGGACATGCAAAACACGTGTACATGTTTAGACTACGTTGCCAAGTTGTATATGGCTGTTCATGGTCTTCACAGCCTCTCAGCTAAGTACAAAATTTATCTTTGTGAAGACAGTTAACATGAATAAGCATATTTGTAAAGATAATTTGTAATAAGAGTGCGTTTGTTTTATAAAGTCGAGTATTCTAAATACTGTAGTTTTGTTTCTTCCCATTCACTGATCTTTCTCCATCAGTCTGGCTGTCATAACTTCAGTTTAACCTTTCTTAACTGTTATTGTCAATCTTTATATAATTATTTTCTCTTTGATGGTGTAAATAAAGCTATTTATGTGTCTCTTTCTGTATCCAGTGGCTGTTTTGTACGAGAAAATATTTTGATTATTGTTGTAAATATCTGGTTGTACATTAAGTATCTCTTAGGTGTTGTAAAAGACATCCACTCTTTTCTTGTAACTTCCTAAGAAAAGAAACAGAGGAATGAGCCAAGTAAATGATTTTTCCTTGAAGGCTTAGGTTGGGTTTTCTTAGTGTTTATAGTTTTTACCAGAAAAAAGAAAGTAAGGGGGGCAGAGATAGGTGCTATGTTTGATGACAGAATCTTAAATGTTCAGGCCTTGAGCAAAACACATTGGAGAGTAAGGGGGTTTAGTGGTTCAAGAATGATCGCAAAACAGTTATGTCCAGGGTTAGTTAGAGCACAGAGTGGATGAAATGGTGCCAGACAAAGAACATGTGATAAAGGGACGGAAGAAGTGTTCAGAAACACTGTTACATGTGTAAGATGATAGGAAGAAGGTGATGTGTTTGGAGTGAGAGGGTCATAGTAGATAAGGTGTTGAAAGAAGAGAAGATAGTGAAGGCCTTGCACAAGATGAAATATGGTTAAGGTAAAGATTCAGTAGTGGATACAGGTGATTACATTGATTGGATTGTCAACCTATTTGACACTTTGTATGGTCTAAGTTGAGACACTTGAAGACTTGCAGAGTACATTTGTAATACCTCTGTATAAAGGCATGATTGTTAGAATTACTGTGTATACTTGGTAAAGCAGTTAAAAAGACCCATTACCATGTCACTTGTGTGGAAAAATGGTGGTGAGGAGGGTGGTTTCATGCACAGAAGAACTGATTGGGTAGGAGGAGTATGGTGTCTGGAGAGGTACAGGGGGATGAGGACCAAGTGTTTACTGTGATGCATGTTTTTGAAAGGTGTTACTGGGCTGCACCTGCTTTTGGTTATACCATGACTGAAGAATCACCTTCAGTGAGGTTGGAGGTTGTATCACTGGGGTGAAAACTCGTCACTCCAGGGGAATCCATCCTTCCCATCAGTAATTGTAGTGCAGCTTTAAAGTTACAGAAACCCCTGGAGAAGGCATCCTTGGGGTTATATTATGATAATGATATTTGAAATATAACAAGGCAGCTGGCGTGAATGGTATTTCAATTGGATTTCTTAAAAATGGGAGTGACGTGTTGTTGATTGGTTAGTTAGGGTGTTCAGTTTACGTATGTTTGGAATGTGGTAAGGTACCAGAGGAATGGCAGAATGCATGTGCAGTGCCATTGTATTAAGGCAAAGGGGACAAAGGTGAGTGTACAAACTACAGAGATATAAGTTTATATGGAAGAGTCGTGATTGAAAGGGTGGTGGCATGCAGAGAGCATCAGACTGGGAAAGAACAATGTGGTCTCAGGAGTAGAGGATGGATGGATCTAGTGTGTGCTTAGCGGAATGTATGTGAGCAATATTTAGAGAAACTAAAGGATTTGCATGTCATTTATGGATTTGGAGAAATAATTGGATAAGTTTGTTAGAGATGCTTTGTGAAAGTCGTTAAGAGTATATGGTGTGGGAGGATAGCTATTAGAAGCAGTCAGGAGTTTTTATCAACAAAGAAAGGCATGTGTGCAAGTAGGTATAGAGGAGGGTGAGTGATTCCAAGTGAGGGTGGTTCTGTTGAAGGGATATGGGATGTCACCATGGCTGTTTAATTTGTTTATGGATGAGGTGGTGAGAGGTAAATACAGGGGTCTTGGAGAGTAGGGCTGGTATGCAGTCTGTTAGAGGTGAAGAGCTTGGGAGATTAGTCAGTTGTTTGCTGATGACACAGAGCTGGATGTAGATTCAAGCAAGAAACTGCAGAAGTAGGTGTCTGTATTTGAGATAGTATGTGAAAGGAGAAACTAGAAAGTAAATGTGAATAGAAGTAAGTTATTTGGTTAGTAGTGCGAAGAGAGTTTAATTAGAGTGTGAACTTGAAAGGAGAGAACTTGGAGGAGGTAAAGTATTTATTTATTTTATAGATATGTAGGAGTGAAAATGGCAGCACAAATAGAACCATAGAAGCTGGGTGTATGAGGGGGCAAAGTTTCAAGGAGCATTGAGGAATATGTGGAAAGAGGTCACTATCTGGAAAGGCAAAAATTAGGTATGTTTGATGATATAGTAGCCTGACAGTGTTGTATGGATGCAAGTCATAGGCTATAAATAAGACTGTAAGGAAGAGGCCAAACTGTTGTGAGGAGGTTTGAATAAGTAATGATAAGATAAATGAAAGGTGTGGTAATAGTAAGAGTATGGGTGAGAGAGCTGAAGAGGCTGTGCTGAATTTGGATGTATGAAGGGAATGAGTGAGGAGAGAGAGACAAGTAGGATATATGTGTCAGAAGTGAAGAGGAAGAAGAGAAGTGGGAGACCAAATTCGAGATGAAAGGAAGTGTTAAATGATAGTTTGATGCTTGGAGCCTGAACTTGCAGGAGGTTGAAAAGTATGCATGGAACAGATTGAATTAGAGTGATGTGGTGTACATGGATTGATGTGCTGTCAGTGGACTGAGCCAAGTTATATGAAAAGCTGTGGAACTAAACAGTGGTCTGTGGGGCCAGGTTGTGGATAGGGGTTATGGCTACTGTACATTACACCCGACAGCTAGAGAAGAGATGTGAGAGAGGCCTTTTCTTCCATTTGTTCTTGGCACTACCTCAGTAATACAGGAAACAGAATAAATATGAAAATAAATCATAATTGTTTGCCAGTTCTGCAGCAGTGAGGTAGTGCCAGGAACAGATGAAGAAACACCCTCATTCACTCACAACCATTCTCTAGCTGTCATGTGTACAATGTACCAAAACCAAAGACCCAATCCACAACCAGCCTCCACAGACCTCGTATAGTTTCCTCTAATCACATCGCACCTATCCCATGCACATATCACACCCTCCTGCATGTTTAAGACCCAAACACTTTAGATCTCTTTCATTCCATCCCTCTATCTCCTCATTTCTTTCCCTCCACTTCTGATGTATATACCCTCTTAGTCATCCTTTTTTCACTTGTCTTCACATGTCCAAACCATTTCATCTCATCCTTTTCAGCTTTCTCATACATACTCCTCTTATTACAACACCTCTGTCTTTCCATATCATTTATTTATCAGATCAACCATCCGTGCACCACATACTGTCTTTAGACATTTCGTTCCTAATACTCTCATGAACTTGCTTATCTAGGGCCCATGCCTCTCAGCCATGCAGCACCACCAGAACTATTATCATCAAACATACACATCTTTACCCAGACAACAGTGATCCCTCTTTCCACACAACTCAGTGTGCCCCCCCTCTCCCACCCTCCAACTCTTTTCTGCTTCCATGGTTCCATTTGTTGCTCTGTCCATTCCCAGGTATCTAAAACACCCCATTTCTTCCAGGTTCTCTCCATTCGAAATCTCATTTCAACTAACTTCTCTCTTCCTGCTGCTAAACCTAATACCCCTGCTTTTGTTTACATTTAATCCAAACTTTCTTCATTCACCGAAACTCTGACACCAATTTCTGCAATCTTTCATTCAAATCAGCCATCAGCAATGTGTCATAAGCAGACAACAGCTGAAAGTCCTACCAGATCCCCCAAACATGATAGACTGCAGACCTATCCAACTCTTCATTACCTTCACATTTCCCTATGTGACCACCCCATCTAAACAGAAATTCAATAGCCATAGGAACATCACACACAGAACTCTGCAAGCTGTCCACCATTTACATTCACGACTCTGTACCACATGTCCCCTAATTATTACCTCAGCTGTCACATCACCCACTCTTGTATTCAAATTACTGGTTACTAATACTCAGTCCTGTACATCAGAATTACAGATGCAATTGCTCAGTTCTGCAAACATTCGCCTCTCATCCTTACTCTTCTCGATATCATGTTCATAAGCTCTAACAGTAAAGCACCTCTTGTAGTCCATTTTCCTTTTTACCCACATGAGTCAAGGGCTAACATCTTTACAATTTCGCACATTCACACAACTCATTCAGCTGAAGTGCCACACTTCCTTTGCAGTTGCCCTCACACTAACCTGTGACTTTACCTAAAAGACATTACTAAACCATTCTTCTCCAATTCCCTTGAGTGTAGTTTCACTCAGAGCTAGTACATCCAGGATTCTTTCCTGAAGCATACTACCTTTCTATCCCCTTTCATTTTGTTTCCATTAGTGCACATTCAGATACCCCAGCCTGATTCTTCGAGGAGGATGAGCACTCCTTGCATAACTTCTTTTGATCTATTTTTAATTACAACACAAGGAGGATATGTTTTCCAAACTCTTGTCCCCACCCTTTTTAATGTCCTACAACATGCAGAGAATAGGAAGGTAGAGTTTTTTCTCTCCTACCTTCAGGAATTATGATAATGTGTCTGAGAATTACTATGTGGCATCTATGGATCTGAAGAAGCAGTATGATCGGGTTTACAGAGATGCTTTAAGGTTGTTGCTACAAATGTTAGGAGTAAGTGGAAAGTTACTGAGTAGAGTGAGTGTTCACTAGCTGAGTAGGAGATGTATGAAGGGAGGAAGTGGAGTGGATTTTGGTGAAGGTGGGTCTGCCTGAAGGATGTTTGATGTCAGCATGGTTGTTTAGTATGTTTATGGATTGGATGATGAAGGTGAATGCAAGCATTTTGGAGCAAAAGACTTGGTCTGCAGTGTGCTTGAGAGTGGAGGGTATGGGAGGTGAATCAGTTTTTGTTTTTGTGTGACACATCTCTGGTGGTAGACTCCATAGAGAAACTCCAGAAGTTGATGACAGTGTTAAGAATTTGCAAGAGAAGATATTTTAAGAGTAAATATGAACAAAATTCAGGTAATGAATTGCAGTAGAGGGATAAGATAGGAGTGGATTTGGCCTTACATATGAAACCATAGGGACTGAAAAGAAGTCTTGGTAGAAGGGAGGGTTAAGGTCTTGGTAGACTCTAGGAGTGTGTAAAAGAAAGATCAGTGTCTAGGAGGGCAAGCTAACCAGGATGTCCACAAATGGTTTAGACGTGGAGAGAATGAGAAGAGACTGACAAAGAGGACTTAAGTGTCAAAAGTGTAGGTAGCTCAGAGGAGATGGATTGAAGGAAACTTTGGGTATCGTTTTGAATGTCCAAAAGCGTGAGAGGTTTGCATTGAATAGAATTAATGGGAGCAGTGTGGTAGAATAAGTGATATGCTGTCAGTGGGCTGGACCAAGGAATATGTAGTCTGTGGCGCTTGACTGTGGATGGTAGTTCCAAATTGAGCACAATATATATATAACAGGTAAAGATTAGATGTGTCCAAATGAGGCCATATTTTGTTCTTGATGTGCATCATTAAAGTGGTCAAGGCAATTAAGAACTGGAAAAAAAAAAAATTGTTTTAACCACACCACTTGGCAGTCAGAAAAAACATTTTTCATTTCAGCTGTTACCCTGGATCTCTTTCCAGAGGCTCCTGTGGCCCAAGGCTACACTATTTCATGTAGCTGGGAAATACTCCTTTGGGATGAAAAGTTCTTTGGTGAGACTACTTCCAGTGATCCAGCCTCGCCAAAGATAACTTTTCACTTACGGTGTAAACTCTTTTGCAGGCAGAGCCCAGTAACAACAATCAAGCATCTCAAAAGCATTAGTACAATATTGTACCTTTGATCATTCTACTACTGACACCTCAAGAGCCAGGTACACGTTGTGTTAAGGATAAAAAAAAATTTGGGAAGGATTGGAAACTGAATTTGTCAGTATGATACAGTGTACTGAGATTTGTTGTGATCAGTACTTTAGAGCTATGGTGGAGCTTGCACAGTTATACAGTGGAAAATAGCACTTACGGTAAGATGGAAAATCAAGCCTGATGCTCATCTCCATGTTTTTCTATGCCAACACATCTCGCTTTACATCCACCCTCATCCTGTATTGTCCATTTCACTTTTGGTTCTTCTCATCTCATTTTCAGTCCTTACTACATGGTCAGTCTTTGTTAACATGCAGATTTACGTGGTTAGATTACCTGAGTGGAAGGGAGCAAAGGATGCTCGTCACAGGAGTCTTCTCAAATTGGGTTGATGTCACCAGCTGAGTTATACAGGATTATGTTCTAGGACCATAATTCTTTGATCCATGTGAATTGCATACCCTCATGGTATGGTTTCGTACCTAAATATGTTTACAGAAAATGCAAAGGTCATGAGGGGTGTGAAAAGTGTGGGAGGATGGTATGAACTTACAAAGGGACCTTGACACTCTAAAGTTCATCCTATACATGATTCATGAGTTCACCCTGAGTAAATAAAAACTAACGAGGATGTCACAGGAAATGAAGGTCTCGGAATGATTATATTTTGCAGTGAATAAGCTCTAGAGATCTATGTGAGATCTTGGGAGTCAACATTATACCTAGCCTGCCACCAGCCTCACTGTAGGAGAATAGTTAACGAGACCAACTGTATGATGGCAAATATTAAATTGCATTTATGCTCATGGATAAGGAAATATTAAGCAAGCTATTCACACCTCGCATAATGCCAAAACGATTTATTTCGTGTGTTCAATTGTGTTTACAGTCAAGTATGATTTTCTTAGTACTGATTATAGGCTCTTGTGTCGCTTAATGCTAAGTTTAAAGTATGGTTGTGCTACCTCAGCCAAGAGGATTAATAACAGCAATCTTCCAATATGGCCACAACTGAGTGTGGAGACCCACTGGGATCCCATCTAGAAATTATATTGCCAACTTGTAGATACTTTGGATGGTAGTAATGGTCGTGAGAATGATGAAAGTATTGATAGTGATACAGATAATTTTCAATATGAAGTTGTGTGATGATAATCTAGTGATAATAGCGCGGATTTGTGGAAGCAGTTGAATAAATGAAGTCTATAAATTGTTAAGAAAAAAAATCCTTTCACTCTCCATTCCGGGCTCTAAATAGCTGTATTGATATATCGGCCCGGTTTTGAAGCTCTCATCTCATTCAAAATGACACATTATGGAATTCCTGTGCGTTCTACGCAATTCGTGAAACATATCATTCTGAAACGGTGTTCAGTGAGTTTCTTATTTAAATAATATGAGTCGTTTTGAGTGGCAGAGATTTTCGGAACTCAGTGTTTCGAACCGATTTGTCAAAAATGCTGTCTCAAATGTAGGTTTTCCGGGTTTTACCTTACGATTGCGCAGATTAATCACTTTTATATAAGTAATTTGTATTGATTTAGCCGAGGCTTTCAGGAACGCGTGTTCCTGGACATTTTAGTACTGAGAAAAGAGGGTTAAAAGCAATCATAATGAAAGAAATATAAGCTTTTCCAAAATAAGCGTCATCACGGTAGATAAGTTTCCTTATGTTTTTCCCTGTTATTTATGTCAGAGTGACTTTCCAGTCTATTCTGTGCTGTTCCGGCAATTATCACCCCAACCCGCTACCGCACTTATTGTAGTCACCAACACTCAAGGGTCAGTGCATAGGTCCAGCTTAACATTTACCGATGCCAAGAAGACGTTCCTCACTTTGCACATAAATTCACTCGTCGAGACCATTGTCTCCATTCACACCACATATAGACACATGATTATATATATTATACACTGACAGGCACACTAAAATCCTGGATACAGATGTAAACTCCATGATGAGAGGAAACAGAAGGCTGTATGTCACCGGATACAGGTGACCTTCCCTGCGGTGCTCTTTGATGGCTGGACGGGCCAAATAATCTCAAGGTTCTGAACTGACCCGTTCGCTGGTTGTTAAGTAAAGAGAAAACAATTATTTGCTAAAAACTGCTTCTGTTATATGCAATTTGTTGTGACTGCCATCATGCTAGAGTTAGCACACTGTGATTCCTTTCCATGTGGCGTTTGGGTGCATCACACTGCAGAAACATTGTTAATCTACGAATATAGGTATATCTGTCATGAATATATATATATATATATAGAGAGAGAGAGAGAGAGAGAGAGAGGGGGGGTCACCGGACATAAAGCGACCAAAACAATGAGACAAATCCACTCCAGGTGCCAGTGAGCCCATTTGACCCGTGTGGATACTCATGTGGCTTGACGCAAACGCAAAACCCATAAATGAATAAAGGAAACGGACGGTGATGATGTAATTCATTAAGAGATCTACGGAAGAAGGAATATCGAGTCTTCATGTCAACTACCTAGGGACAAGAAGGGACTTTATAAACGGGAGGAAGAGCTTTTTATACTCGGTATTTTATCCACCAGTTGGATCATCATGAGTTTGGTGCCAAAAACAATCCAGGAATTCAGTTCCAGACAATACTGGAACACGTTTTTCGCCAAAAGAGGTGATAAAGCTTTTGAATGGTATGTATAGCTCACCTAACCTTATGTGCACAAGTTAGACATAATGGGAATGATATTTTTTAGTTTCATACCACGCCATGATATACCTTGGGTCACACTACGAGTATGACAGCAATCCAGATCATGCACCACCAGTCTTTACATGTTCTCCACATAGTACACTGCCATTGCAAAACCAATTGAAGTGTATTTTGAATAAATCAACATGTAGGTCTTTGTGATACCTTGTATTTGAATGCCAAGCTTGGCACATCATAAAAGGGCTCCTAGGGCTAAGCACATCTTATGTTAGTCTTATGAATTCAAGAACCAACGACATGTTGTAGAAGGCAACTACGAGGAATGGGATCTAGGGGCTGGAAATCCTCTCTTCCTGTATTGCTTTCTAAATGAAGGAGCAAAGGAAGTAGCCAAGTAAGGGCTTATTCTCTCCAAGGCTCACATGATAAGTATAAGGATATTTTTTTCATTGTGGTGTGAATGCAAATGTCTTACCAAATGTTAAATTACTGATGGTAATGTTAGAGAGATGGGTGGTATCGTGAATGCAGACAAGAAAGTGCAACTCTTGCATGTCTGAGGAGCTTAGTTTCAGAAGGGTGTAGGGGATGATGGTTGGTTATGAGGAGATTATATGCTGTTGCAAAGGATGCTGAGTATGCTGAGCTAGGATTGTACTGGAAGTAGTTTTGTTTTGTTGTGCTGGTGTTGAATGTTTGTGATTGCTAAGAGTACATGCAGCCCAGGGAAGTGACTATCATTGGGGAGGCCTCAGTGTTAATTTTGGTTAAAGTAGCTGTTGGCACACTATGAAGCCCAGAGCAAGAAAAGCAAAAATATAGGTGATAACTCAAGATGGGAAGTGTTTTCAGAACCACAATTTCAGGGATAGAGGGAGGGAGTAATTTTAGAACTTACTGTTCAATTTAGATGATGATGATATGGTAATATTTGTGTTTGACCTTGAAATCATGATACTCTGTTGTGATTTGTGAATTAGTATGTCACTGACATTATATGTAGGAAATATACTCAAGATATGAAGAAAAATATAGGAAGTTTTCAGTTGGGTATGAATAAACAGACATTTGAAGGGTTAGGTTGCATATCCTGTCAGTCATAGTGTTCACATGAGAATTAAGAACAAGTATGATTTCATGATTGAATGGAAGCAGTGTTATGGTGTACTGGTTTTAGAATGGAAGAATAAGATTGTTGAGTTTTACGATATGTTGTATTTATGTCTCAGTTATTAGGCACAGATTATTAGGGAGTACTCTGAGAAAGAGTATTGTTATAGACCAGGCATTAGATATGGAAAAGACTGTTCAAATTCTGGCAGAAAAGGAATATTGCATTTATGTAACTTTTATTGGTCTAAAAAAGTATACAGTGACATGAA
The DNA here is from genome assembly GCA_038088735.1 of Panulirus argus. Taxonomy (NCBI): domain Eukaryota; kingdom Metazoa; phylum Arthropoda; class Malacostraca; order Decapoda; family Palinuridae; genus Panulirus; species Panulirus argus. The sequence goes on along the minus strand of JAYMFT010097724.1, from coordinate 11,336 downwards.
AATGGCAAGGACATTTGTAATTAAGCCTTACATTTTAAATACAGATGAGAATGCCAGCATTATATGTTTGCCACATATTGATTACTGTAGGGTTTTGAGGTAATACAGTATAAGCTTCTTGTGTGTAAACTTCTTTTACCATGAGCTTTACAACAAATTTGGTAAATGAAGATTGTTATTCCTGTTTTCATTGTTCATTTGATTAAGTATTATTTAACTAGGTATGGCGAGTATGCAGAATTATGTGGAATCCTTCACAAATACATGCGACCAAAAGACAAGATTCTAGTGGCCGGATGTGGCAACTCAACTATTAGTGCTGACCTGTACAAAGTTGGATACAGGTAAGTTAATAATGAACTAATTAGATTCCCTGCACAATTATTCATGTTATTATTTGAAGAGAGAAATAGTTGTAAAATGTTCATAACATGAGCATACTTTGTTGACAAATGCATAGAGATGGAAGTCTGTAACTGTGTCTCCTTCTATACTTAAAGTGTATTTTGTTTTAACAGAAGAGCCTTCTCTTTTCAGTTATTCATGTGATTTAATATGCATTGTTTGAAGAGGAAAAGGTTTTTGGTTATACACCACACTAAGATTATTGGTTGACTTTTATGGTCAACAGAGTAATAATTAGTGAGCATTTTAAATATGAGTGCTGCATTTTTTGTTGACCTATGATCTAATAACATAGTACACTCTCAGTAACATATATATACTTTTCAGGTTTATTACCAATGTGGACAACAGTGAAATTGTTATCAAGCAAATGCAAGAGAGATACAGTTCAGAGTGCCCTGATATGAAGTGGCTACAGATGGACCTTACTGCTTCAACATTTGAAAATGAGCAGTTTACATGTATTCTGGATAAAGCAACACTAGATGCCATTATGACAGATGGTTCCCCTGAAGTTGTAGCAGTCATAAACAAATATTTTAATGCAAGTGGTCCTTTGACTTTGTGTAATAAGAGAATTTTGCAGATGGCATTAAAACCTCTGTATGTTTAAAGTTTTTGGCTCCACTATTGGTAGGACTCATCTAGCAAGAGATTTGGCTGTTTTTTGGGGAACAGGCAAAGGAACCTCCTTTTGAGGATGGAGAGGAAGTAATTGCCAGAGCTTCTCAAGTGACTTAGGGTTAAGAAGGAGACTGTGTCGGTTCCAGGATCCTTGTTGCCAATCATTCTAGAAGTTTCATGATATTGGAAGAGTGAGGGACCATTAAGGACATAAGTAAAATGTCTTGAATTTGAAAAGATTACATTTTCCCTCAAGAGGCATTATAGTTATATTTTTGCATTCAGTAAACATGACCTTGGCATAATTATTCATGTAGCCTCTGACCTTGTTAAGGTAAATCCAATAGCTTATGCAGCATTGAAGTGTCTATTTTAGAAATATTCTTTTTACAAGCTCAAAGCCAATTAATACTTTTCAGGAGGTTAGCAGAATGCTACGGGTCAGTGGGCGCTATGTGTGCGTATCCCTTCTCCAGGAGCATATCCTCAAGCATGTTCTTGATTGGTTTCCTAAGAATGGTTGGATGATGAGGATATGCAGGTGTGTATAAATTCATTTAAGATTAGAGAAGCTGTGAGACAGGAAGACAGGCAGGGAAAAAGAGATATAAAAATGTTAGAGAGAGAGAGATATGCACACACACATGCACACATGAGGGAAATAAAGAATGATGAGGATTTTATTAGATTACAAGAAGATTTAGACACACATAAAAGCTGACCTGATACATGGTTGATGAAATTCAAACCAAGTCAATGCAAAGTAATGAAAGTGGTTCATGGTGAAAGGAGGCTTCAGTAAGAATATTTTCTCACTGGAGTCTGTGTGTGAGAGGGACTTGGTCTAGAGTAGGGCAACAAAGATGGTATAGTACCCTGATTAAGAGAACTGAGTTACACTGAGAGGTTAGAGACATTCAGTTTGCCCACCATGGAAGAGAGAAGATGTCGACAGTGAACATTTCTGTGAAAAATGCAAAGAGAACAACTCAGAAGCCATAGCAAGGCAATAAACAAGAAACTTGATAGAAATGATATTCAGTAAAGATTTGTTGTTATATTTTCATGGTAATGATTGAATGGAATAATCCAAATGATGAAACTGTGAATGTTAACTGTATACTTAAGTTGAAAAAGTGGTATGATAGAGAGTTCAAATGATGGGGCCCCACAAGAGTAAAGCCCCATCCTAATACTGTGCAGATAGATGATTACAGATACAGATACACACACACACACACACACAAGCATACACAGTGGTTAGCATATCAACTCCCTCTCTGCTGGAACCACAGTCAGATTTCAGGGAGAGCAGCCGACTAATAGCCAATCCAGTTGTTCATCCCTTCATGTGGGGCTAGTTGGTAAATGGGTATTTAACATAAGCTGTGTTGTGTATGTGTGTGTGTATATATAAGGTTAGGATATGGTGTATATGCATGGTTAAGAGGGAGGTCAATATGAGTGTAAAAGATTCCCATTGATACACAAATAGTAATCACAGAGTGATCATAATATGCTCACACACCCTATTTCTCTCTTTAATACTCAAGCACCTCTTTGAGTAAATATTGTCATATACATGACTACGTTAACTGTTTCTTCAAAACATTATGCAATGTGTTGATTTTGTTAGCCTGGCCATTGACTTGGTTGAAAGTAACTTTTGTAGAATTGATATCTAATTTTGGTGTCAGCAAGTATGAAATTTTAGTAAAGCTAATACATACTGATTTTTTTTTTTTTTTTTTTTTTTTTTTTTTTTTTTTTTAAGATGCTCTTTCAGCATGCACTTTGTTTGCTCCTAGCAGAAACCATAAGTTTCATCCTGTCTAGAGAGGACAATGAAAACCTTTTATGAAGAAATGTATTTACCCATGAAATTAAAGTTAGTTTTTTTATTTGATATAACATTTCTTGTAGGCTTATTTATTTACTTTGTCTCAGAGGTTTCTTGTGAGAGAGTACCATGCAAACAAACATATATTACTGTCCTGTTCCTTTATTAATCTGTTTCATCTCTTCAATGTATTTTAGCTTGAGAGATAAATGGTTGGATGATAATCAGAGACTCACTCTCATAATACCGCTAGTTCTATTTAGCCCTAAAGTTTCTTGTGGGGTTCCTTGATATTTTGGTTTGGAGCCTCTGAATGTCATTATTTTCCAGAATATTTAGACCTACAAAGACTTGCTCATATGGGACTTGATGTCTATCAAAGGACAGATTGGATGTTAGTCTGTTTTAGGAAAATCTGCCTTGAAGTTTTGAAAATTTTTTTTCCACAGAAATGGTGATGCCAGTTAGTTGGTTGTTTGTTACTGTCATCTGTTTGTATATCAACTTTGCATGGTCTTTAGTGGAGTAAGATGTGAGCCTGGCTTTTTGATCCTCAGCTCACTGATGCAAACGTTTTAAAGGACAGTCATTAGCTGACAGTTAACTGCTTGTTAGGTAACTGACTAGTCATATTTTTGTTTTAAACCTCTAGCCATCCAGACAATGCTGGTTTTGTCGACCAAAAGCAATATATAAGGGTCATGTGTTACTGTATTTTTACAGAAATAGCTAAGGCTTTAAAAGCTTTGATTTCTTTTTTTACAGATGTGAAGATGCTGAGAAGACCCAGTCAGACTCTGGAAACTTCTATTTTCCTGTTTTTGTCTTAGTATGTACCAAGTTCAAGCAGATGCCAAATATAAAACCAGTAAGTTCACTTGAATTACTTATTTACATTGATGTAGAGATAGCAGTTTTGATAAGCTACTCTTTCATATAATCCAAGTTTTTGCTGGATGAATGATTGTGAATTGAGAAAATTAGATAGATTCCATTCAAATGCACTGGGATCAATTTTAGATTTTGGGATAGTTCTTAGCACCTCAGGTGACCAGAAAAATCAGACACGATGAAAAGATATTAGGGCACTATACATGTATTATGCCAATCCAGAAGTACCTCACCTTGGGTCAGACAAATGGTGAATAGCCTAACTAACCAGTACAAAAACACTGTTACATCCCTTTCTTGAAAGACTAAGTTGCAAATTCATTTATTCTTGTCACTTTTCCACACTTCATCATACTCAAGGATTTCACTACCATTTCTCATTTTGCCATACTATTTGCCAAAACTTTTCACTGCATGCCACCTTGACCCACACACATTGCACCCATCATGCTGCGTCTAATACATTCAACAGTTTCAAAACACTCACTTCATCTCCTTTTCATTACTTTGCCTGTTATCACTTCCCTATCTCTCTCTTCACTGTCTCTCTCATTTGTCATGTTGTTCTCTCCACACTTCACCTCCTTCTGGACTTGAGTGGTTCAGAGAGACACACATTCAGGTATCATATGTATTTGCCTAGGATGCTTCAAGCAGCACAGCATTTGCTAACATGTCTTTGCCTGTACTGTGCCTTAACTTTTGGTGCATCACACAGCAGAGCTGATTTGTCTTGATCTGGACTCTAGTGGTAGGAGAGACTTATTTTCCAATATCTGCAATCTATTTTCCGTAATACCTCAAAAAGCACACCCCTATGCTGATGCGTTTTTTGCCAGTTTAATGCATTCTCCTGTATTGCATCATGTAGTACAGAGTGTGTTGTCTTATTTTGCCTGTACAATGTCTCCTCCATTATGCATCAGGCAGCTTGGTACATGCTGATGAGGCATTGGCTGTATAAAGGGTTTTTCTCTGAAGCATCATGCAGAACAGCACATACTGATAAATTTTTGATAATGCAGGGTGTCTCCTTTGACACGTCAGTCTGTGCAGACTTTGCTAGTATGTCATTGCTGTACATTCTCATCTTTGACACGTTCAAACAGCACATTATTTGCTGATATGTCTTTGTCTACGTAAAGTCTCCTATGAACCAGCAAGTAGTATAACATAAGCTATGTCTATTTCAGTACCCTGGTGGATAGACAATAGTAGACATAGGCTGTGGAGGGATTAATAGAAAGAAGTATTAAAAAAGTATTAGTAGACAAAGAACTCTAGTTATGGAGTTCAGTAGCTATGGAGAATCTTTAGGTGTTGCCACCCCTTTAAGGGAGTTCCTGAAGGGAATGGGCCTCAGATATATAGATGAAAAAGGCAAAGATGAAGATGGCCAACAGAGGCATCTTAATCCTTCACAGGCTTATGAATTTCCTGATGCTTCTGAACAATGAGTATTTTTCAAAGAAAGGGAAAGAATTTCTCTCATATAATGAAAGTATAAGAAGACAAATGAGAAACAAGTGGGATATGCTTCAACTTACTTCTGTGGAAATTAAACATCTGGCAAGAGCTTATTGCTGAAATAGCACTGAGCACTGCACAGCTTGATGTTAAAATGTCTCAACGGTCACTATCTCATGTATCAAACAGAATATCATCTGGGTTGCTAGGTTCCCCATTGCTGTGGAACAACTACTGCTTGTTTTCATCAACACTTTACAGCATGTCACTGATGTTTGATGTTCAATGGACATATAGTGGGGAACTGCAGATGCTGGAGATGATATGTCAGAACTGGATTGTTGAACTGTTGGGTCATTGTTAGAAAAAAGATATGTCATCATTGAAGTGTTGGAGATACTGGAGTGCTGAAGCACTGGAAGAATATTGGATTAATACTTTAGGTATATTGGAAAACTGCTTTAGATGGACAGCTGCAGTCTCTGCAATTTGTGCATGATTGTGTGTCATGGTACAAGTACAGCATATCATGGTTGTTGGTGTTAAATTCCTTGTATTGCTTTATCTCATGGTACAAGTACAGCATATCATGGTTGTTGGTGTTAAATTCCTTGTATTGCTTTATCTCCAAATTTTAAATTTCCATCTTTCATATGAATTGAGGCCTTAGAAAGATTAAGATGCTGGTTTGATTGACATTTTGAGGCTTTGTAGGTTTATAAAAAGAATGTACTAATGTATTTCATAAATTTGTTCCATCTTTTGCTGTATGATATTGAATATGTTACATATGTTATTGTGCAGAATTCAGTGAATTTATCATTAAGTAATGGCTCTGAGTTTGACCGGGAAAGTTAACCAGGTTTTTCACAGTCTGCATTTAAACCATGCTGTTTCATCTTTGGTTGTTAGAATGGTATGAACAATATATAGTGTAGTTTTGAAATATTTACAGGTCATTGAGCTGCAACTTGAAGGGGAGGTTGTTAACAAAGTAGAGAGTATAGAGCAAGTGATAGAGAGTGTTCATGAACTTCAGCAGTATGCTCTTCTTCGACATACTTTACACACAAAAGTAAGTATTCTCAAGGTGTTTTACATATTGTTAATGTGTTCACTCATTAATGAATACTTTCATTGTGGATACTGTTACTGTTAACATGTAGCTTGTTAAAGATAAACCAGATTAAACCACATTTCTTTTTCTGTATTGTCAACGCTTTTTTTCTGCTCTGATGAATGTAGTGTATCCAGAATCTTCCTAGAACACTTCTCACCAAATGTCATAAAACTTTTGTGTACCTTATGTAGCTGAAATGTACTTAAATTGTATATTGAAAATACAGAAGCTTTCAACATTAGTATATAGGCCCCACTAAAAAGAAATATGGAAGCTAAATCAGAATTCAGCAGTATCAGTTTGTAATGCATTAGCTTGAATGAGAATGTATTTTTTTATTTATACTCATAGTATATCTGTTTGTTTATTCTTACAGCACATTGCAGGGGATGACACTTCAGTTCAACTGTGCGATCCCAAGAGTGGAGGAACAAGATATATTCTTCATGTTGTAGACTCGATGAAGAAGTCCAACAGCCTCAGATTTGCTGTATTTATTGTTCCACATGGAAGGTAAGATTTTACATGCAGAATAGTTTAGAGATTCAAAAAATGCATAATGGTTAGCACCAAGCAATGTACACATTTCTGAAATTTGCTTGTATTTGAAACAAGGGTCTACAGACTGTAGTCTGAATATATCTAACCCTTAACAGAGTGTTCTGTAGGTTAATGTTAATTGTTCACAGTATATGTAAATACATATAGTTCTATACAAAATATTTGTGAAACATTTACTCATTGCAGAGTATATACCCAAAGCTTCCAAGAGGGCAAGAAGCATGCATAGGATAAAATTGATTGGATCACTGTGTTTAGGGATAGGGCAATGTGTTGTCAGTTTGTTGAACCAGAGTAGTTGAAGAGGTGAAGATAAACAGTTGAGTGGTCTTTGGGGCTTGTCTGTTGATAGGATCTGGTTTCAGTACATTATATATGACAACTTGAAATTGAGGGCTTGATTGGACTTTGCCTGCTTTTGGTTACTCCACGAGTGAAAAGTCACCTTTTATGAGGCTGTATCATTGTCTGTTGATGATATGGGGGTATAGTCTACTTGAGGAACTTCTCACTTCACAGGAGTCCATTATTTCCCTGCTAGTGGAAGTAGTGAAGCCTCGAAAGCTACAGGAGACCCTTTTGAGAAAGGGGTCCTGGGATGAAAATAATAAGATTGGGTGTGTGCAAATGAGGCCAGTGTTTATTGGCTCATGATGCTACCTCACTGAAGTGGGAATAGTGATTAGTTACAAAAATGATGGAAAAAAATATCCAAAATCCTTTCATGTTAAGCTCCCATGATGTCTTATGTAAACAAAGGTAGAAACTGGAAATTATGTTGAAGTGGCAGGAGCAACATCAACCAATGTTGTGGTTCAGGTAACAAGAGAGATAAGGGGTGGGTCTTACATTTCATCCATTGCAAGGGTAAGTATTGATGTTCATATGTTGTTCAGATATCAGCATAGGTAATGGGCTGGATCTAGGGGATAGAGTGATTACCCATTTGTACTGTAGAGGGAAGGAGTTTTACACTCGTGGAGCTCCACCTCTTGAACATTTTCTACTGTCATATGACTTCGTAGATGTATGTATGCTGTCAGCATAAACCATGTCATCCATTATTTTATTCCATTCATCCACCACTCTTATATTATATATAAGTCCTTCATAACTTTTGTAACAAGTTTCTTGCTTGATTTCATACTATGTGTCTTGGTTTTTGTATAACTACATCATTTGAAGAACTGTTCACTATCTTTGTCATCAGTCTCTTTTAAAATCATGTAAAATGTGATCGTCATCCCTCATTCTTCTCTTCCAAGGTGGGCAAATTTAAGGCTTCTAGCCTTTCTTTGTAACTTATCTTACATAATTTTGGTACCTTCTTTCATGCTCTTCTCTGGATCTTTTCTTTATTAACTGTTTGGATGTTTATCATAATTTGAAGTTCTGTTCAAAATTTTATTTGTAACCAAATTTCTTTGATACAGAATGTTCTTTTAGACTGAATAGAAAAAACAAAAGTTATGGATAAATCTTTTTCTTTTATCTTGGTAACATTTTCCACATTTCTGAAGTTTCTGGATCTTGAAGTTGTACTGTGATTGTACTGTGTGAGGTATTTAGTTCTGTTATATTCGCTTAATTCATCCTCTTTGGCATTGTTATGTACTAATTGATCTGCTGGTAATATGAATTGGATATATGATGGAGGAAAACGTTTTAAAACTACAAAAAGGATGGTGAGTATTGCTACATATATAATTACATATGATTACATACTATGGTATTTGCCTTTTGCATTAGTTTTCCTTTCTTTTTTTGTTCATATTTGTTCACCATTTCTCACATAGTGAGTTGGTGTCAGGAATTGCTGTTATTTAGTAATATTTCTATGTTTACTGTATGTATTTTTCATTCTCAATTTCCAACTTTAGAGAGCATGAATGGATGTTTGGGACTTCCAAAGGAAGGGAAAGCTTAGCAGAGAGTGCTGGAGCATCACGCCTTATTGTAGTGCATCTTATGAGGGACCAGAGCTACCAGAGTCTGCAGGCAATACAAGATGAACTCTCAAAAAAAATTATGGAATTAGCACCTTCCAGGTTACCATCACACACAAAAGTAAGATTAATATTATTTCTAATTCCATTGTGTGAATCAAGTACTTACACTCCCGTATCTTTCATGCACACCCTCAACCCTTGTCCAGTGTGATAAAGCCAAACATTGACTTCCACACTTGCATGTGTTAATTACTGTCAGTTTGTGTTCTAAGTTTATTTTTCAAGTGAGACCAACGTATGTTGTCATACCAAACATATTCAGGAAGTGTTTCAAAATTTTTTCACATTTTCATGTTATAGATTTTGTGCAAATAATGCTGTGTCTAGCTACCTGTCTGTGTTTCATCTTTAAATCTGTTCCCTTTTATATTAGGTGGATCAGGTGTATACTGTAAACTTCCCAGTTCACTAGCACATCCTTAAGCCATATTATCTATACTGAATTGAAGCATAGGGTTCCATGCAAATGTAGGTGTTTCATCCTTTTTCACTTTGCATGCTAAGCTGCTTTAAGTGAAAATCAAAATCTTTCACGCCTCTGCCTTCATTCACACATTGAACAAATCCATTCTAAATGAACAAATATAATTCCTTTATCATCCTCATCTGAAACACCTGTAGACCTAATCAAGTCACTCAATGTCTTTTCAGCTTTTCAGTGGTCATCCCCCTCCCATAGCTTCATCTTTATAACTTTTTGTTTCTTAACCAACTGCAGTACATTCTTCATGACCATACCATCATAAAGGACTGTATTAGTGTAGTTACTCATTCAGCTACTGTGTATCCAGTTCACATTTTCTTTGTTTTCATTTATATGTATTAGTTTTAAGCACACTGTTTCTGGGCTCTGCCTGTAAGAGTTTTCACCTTTGGTGAGGCTGCACCATTGGGAGCACTGTTTTGTCAAAACTTTTCACTCCAAAGGAGTCCACATTTCCCTGCTGCTTGAACAGTGAAGACTTGGGTTGCTGGAGCCTTTAAGGTGAAGGCATAAGGTAACACCAGGACTCTTTCATAGAAAGTGGTCCTGGTGTAATTATAGATAAATAAGTTTTAAATAGCAAATTCAGGTGAAAGTAAACCTTGTTATAAGAGCAACTAGAATTGAGGGTGTTATATACAAAACATTCATTTGTTAATAGGTATATGTAGGTGTGGTCATATGTTTCTTAATCTTGCTTATGTTGCACTATATGTAATGCAAAAGTTAAGACATTAAAAAGTACAGATATGTGAAAGCAACATGAAATTTGAAATACTTATGGAAGGTGAGCTTTGAAATTCAAATGTATGCAGCAAAGGGTGATTAAGAATGTTGGATGTAGAAGTAAGTACCGGTACCACATTAAAGAAAAGTTACAGACTCTATACTTGTAGAGATGAGCATCAGCAGTTTGCTTGCAACTGTCTACTGTGTACTTAGTACACACCGTATGGATGGGAGTTAAGATAATTTTGATAAGATATGATTTGTGGTTGTGTTTAGACAGGCTCATGTATCATGAAGAAGACATATTTCAGAGCAGTCTTAGCATGGCAAACTTCATTTATAGATTTTCTTAAAGAAAGGGAGAGGTAAGAAAGCAGAAAAAATTGCATCCAGTAGTAGATTTTTTCTTCTTCATTGTTTGCTGTTTCTTGCATTAGTGGGGTACCACCAGGAACAGATCGAGAAACAGCCACATTTACTCACTTTTTATAGTACTGAATGACAATAAATTGTCAAGGAGGGTTCATATTGATAATGAAGCTCATATGAACATGGTGGAAGTGAGATAATTATGGAGGTTGTAGAGTTAAAGAGAGGATTGGGATTGGACACTATAATCAGTAAAAAATGCACTGAAGTGGAAAGTGAATATTTTAGAATATGTAATTATGATGATATGAATTTGATGGTACTGTATTAAGCTTTAAGTAGATTTTGGGAATAAAAAGATCACTTCCCTTCCTTTGAGAACATAGAGTAAGAGTATACCCTGTGGCAGGGTTAGCGCATAACTTTCACTGGGTATACCATTTGTTTTACAATACAGCAATATTGCCAACATCAGAAATTTTGTATATTAATAGAAATAGATTTTTATTATCAGAATGCTACAGAAAGATTATTTTCAAAAAATCTTATTTAGCTCCTTTACTAAAGAGTCAAAACTAGATTAGAAGCATGGTTATATCTCAGTGAATCATTCCTGTTTTTGTAATTCAGAATATCAGCAATTCTAATTTAGCCAAAAATTCACTCGAAAATGTAGGTTATTTTATGCTAGGTTAGGTTGAGGCAGATAAAGTGAGGTTTATAGTGACTTTTTGCTTAATAAATCAAAGGCACCATTTAAGACTTCTTCTTCTTCTTCTTCTTCTTCTTCTTCTTCTTCTTCTTCTTCTTCTTCTTCTTCTTCTTCTTCTTCTTCTT
>JAYMFT010097713.1:0-13847 GCA_038088735.1 Panulirus argus | reverse complement strand
AGAAACAGAGAGAGAGAGAGAGAGAGAGAGAGAGAGAGAGAGAGAGAGAGAGGAAGAGAGAAAGAGAGAAAGAGAGAGGAGTGTGTACCGACTGACCTATGATTACATTCGACCAGATTTCACCAGACAGGACTAGCTCACACAACATGACGTCATTTACTCCCTTATTTTGTGTTGTAAGAAAAACCTTTATGCCCAGTAATGGACATTTATGGCCCACAACACAGTCGTATTAATAAAGCACTTCGACCAAACTGCTCCCGAGGGTATACTTTAAGCATTGCAGTGTTACATAACCGTTACAGACTACTCGCTTTAGAATAATGACAATGATATGACAAGCAGATGTTACAACCAAAGGAAGGGAATCTGGAAGACGAAGACCCTACGCCACGCCCCGCCAAATGGCTGCTGGAGCTGTCCAGAGATACGTCCAAATTTTTAACCAAATCCCCGAGCGAGGAGAACCAGAGATGAAACGCACAGGGGAGAAGACCGCCAGTAGAACCTGCACAGCGAAATTTGCATTAACGTGCGTGTTTGTATATTTACCCTTTATATCCCGTGTTAAGTGTGTGTTTTTGTGTATGTATCTTTCATCAATATGCACGTATGAGTGTTCTGTCTCTCTGCCAACAGTTATGTGGATTTCCTCTCTACACTCGTGGAGTCTCCTCTCTTGAACATTCTTTATAATCATACAACTTCTTAAGTATACGTATGTTGTCTGCATTGTGTGTGTGTGTGTGTGTGTGTGTGTGTTTTCAATCATTTTCGTGCGTAAGTATGATCGCATACAATGTATAGAGGCGTATGCTCATACCAGTCCCTCCACTATTGGAAAATCCATAAGACATCACTGAAAGATGGATGACTGTGGAGGGTGAGGAGGCGTAAGGGGATAGGGGAGGGGGTAAGAGAGACAGCATGGGAGGGGGAAGTGGGATAAGAGGGGCTGGAGGATAGGGGAAGGGGGGGGGGTTGTTATAATACCAATCTTGGAAGCGTCCACTTAACGAGTCGGGGAAGTCCCTTGAAGCGAAGATAATTTTCTTTACTGCAAGGTTGACCTTGAAGCTAGACTCCTCCTCAGGTGTGGAGATGGGAGGGTGGAGCAGGGAGTGGAGGTGGAAGGTGGATAAGCTATGCAGATGGAAGGACGGGACAGGAGGTTGACGTGGAAAAGGCTAGGAGGTTGAAATGGAAGAGAGAAAGAAGAAGATGGAAAAGAAGGAGCAGAAAAAGTGTGGGTGGATGACACCAGTCAGCAGGATCATACGGAGGCGTACGACTGGCAGGAATGAACTCGGTTGTCGCAGAAGAAAGAGAGAAGAGTAAGTGTGATACAGATATGTAAAGATGTATTTTGAGTAAGACAATGCCGAATATTAATCACGTGCCGACGTCTCTGTGTCAGACAGTGTTCATACCCGCAACAATAACTTGCTGCACATCACCTGACACCTGAACACCCACAAAAATAACAATCATATACACACACACACACACATATATATATATATATATATCATATAATCAGGGAACTGCTTTTTACACACACACACACAGCCAATAGGCTCGACGTTTTCGCAATGAATCCCAGTCGCACATCCGCTACTGTGTGGTATTGCATTCAAGTAATGCCCCTGGAAGTCTCGAGGTACAACTTTCACAACCTATCCTTCCAGTAGTAGGATCTATAGTCAGCCTGACAAAGTTATAGATCTTTATACACCCACTGCTACTACGAGGCATAACTCTAGATACATAATATACTAACACTAAGCGAATCATGAACGCTGGTTTCACTCGGTAAAGACACTAGAGAGTCCGTTGTTTTCGGAGACTTCCTTATACGAGACGTCACATCCACTATGTTGTTTCCAAGGTTCACACACCATTGCTTGAAGAACATCTCGGGTTTGACTTGCGCAGCGCTGCTCTCTTCTTTATAGTTACGCTCGTCTGGTTCTCGTAATACCGAGTCTTGGGGAGAGTGACATAAATCGGGTGTTTGGCTGTGAAGAGGAAACTGTGGCTTGACATAAGTAGGCTATAACAAAAGGTGTCTAATGCGACAGATGTGTTCAAAATTTCTATATAGATAGTTAGACGTGAATAAGTGTGTTTGCATAGAAATATGACTGAGCAGGTGTGTATCTAGACAGGTATGCAGCTCAAAGAAGGTGTGTGGATGTATCTAGCAAGACGTGTGGCTGTAACTAGACAGATGTGTAAGTAAACAGATGTGTGATTGTAGGTAAAAGGGCGAATGGCTGTAACCAAGCAGGTTAGTGGGTCTAGACATACATGGCTGTGACCAGATGGATGTTTGTCTTTACTGTAACAGCTACAGCGCTGTATGTTGTGAAAGGTGTCTTATGCAGGTCCGTGTATACAGGATGGTGTCTTACGAGTACACATGTCTGTATCTTGACGCAGATATGGCTGTATGTGGAAACGTGGGTGGCTGATATGTATAAAGGTGTGTGCATATGTGAAGACACGTGGGGCTGTGTATACACAGTTGTATGTCTCACCAGGAATGTGCACAGAAGGCGAGAGGCTACAGGCAGGTAGATGTGCGTGTGTGTGTGTGTGTAGCAAGTCACAGCCCCAGCACCTACGAACCCTCCAGGGTAACTGCCTCGTTCCGCAGGCCCACCACAACTCGTTCGTCCGCAAAGTCTATTGATAGGCTGCCCAGGATTATTGGCCACTCCCTGGTTCTGAGGAGGGGGTTTGGGGGGTTCCTCTGGCATGTTCCCCCCCCTCCTCCCCTCTATCCTACATTCCTCTGTAGTCAGCTTCATTGCTCACTGCCATGGAGTGTGGAAAAGATGCTTAGAGGTCCCGCTGTAAACTGTTGCATAATTTGCAAATCCACGTCAGAGTTCAGGGTTCGATACCCATCTCCGTCTACCAGTCAGGAAGTGTTTCAATCAGCATGGGTTCCCTCTGGACCCGTATAGATGTAAACGGTCGTATTCCATCCCCACACTAAAGGGAACTTCGATAAAGAATCGGAAATCAGATTCGAGGCGTCGTAAACAGGACACACCGACCCGACGTGTGGTATTAGAGTACCACAAACGAAGCAGGAGACAGAGAACGGTAAGGTACGTGCGGACATGGCAGACGGCAAAGAAAAGAATCTGACTTCGGATTTCGGGTCGAACTTCGCGCCCACATGCAACTGAATTCACCCCTGGAAACCCACCGTCCCACAGCATATGCGGACGTCGAGTCTCACTCCGGGGTCTCCAAACGTCCTGTTAACCTCAGATCGTCAACTCCAGGGGGGAAGAATTCTCTGGGTAATCTACGTAGTTAAACACAATCTTGAAAGGGCATAGTTGCTTATTTATATAAAGAAAACTCTTTTTTGGTGTTCTTTATGTGTGATGTTCGTCCTAGATGACTCACTGGTCTCTTTATCTGCAGATACATGTGGTCACAATGATTCATACGTACTGTTGACTGTCTACTGCGTCATAAACAGGAACTTTCATTTCTACCTTTCTCCTCACTTCTCAGCCCACTAGTGGGGGGGGGGGTATAGTTATGATAATCAGCTCACGTATCTCAGGTTGCGGTGGAGGCCTGGGCGCCACCTGGGCTGTTGATACAGCGCCATATCAGTCGAGTTCCTTAAGCTATAAATAAAGAAATTATATCCTTGTACACCTCAGTATAAGGACTATTTCACTGAATACGAATCTGGGGTTGAATAAAAGAAGAAAAAGAATGACACCGAAGCGCAAGACCAGATTGTAATTACATACACATTTAACTGAAATATAGGATTAATCATATGGTAATATTAATAACAAAATGCTGAAGGACATATTGTAAGGAATTTACAAACTGCATTATAAGCCACCAGGTCTACAATTCTCCCCGTAAGAAGCATGCACAACTCACACCACTCTTTACATGAGCAATTTCGGCAATTTAGCCAATTTTGTAGTCGACTGACCTTGAATATCATGGCCAACTCGCATAGTCTTTCACTGGTAAGTCTCTCTCTCTCTCTCTCTCTCTCTCTCTCTCTCTCTCATCGTAAGAAGGTTCTTTTCTTTGTATCGCATTTGACATGAGACGGGTATGAGTATACTCCAATCGAAGCCAGAAGAGTTGAAAAGGCTAAATTAAGAGTTTATTAAAATAGAATACTAAGATGGAGAGTAATCTGAGCTCCCAGGTGACTGTAGACCAGGCTCTTGAATATGGGAAGATTATAGAAAGAAGGAAAATCCAGGATGGAAGGAGTATGATAATGGTCACGCCTCGTATGGCTGGTCGCTGCACAGAAATTATGGGAAGAAGCTGCTACTCGAGAGCTGAGGGTCCAGGTGGTAGGGGTTAGGACATACACACAAACCTTTCATAAAGACAACGGCCGAAATGTTACCCGTAGAACAGAGAGAGAGAGAGAGAGAAGCAACATAAAAACGGACAGAGATGGGTGGCTGAAAAGAGGTGACGACAAGAGTGTTAATAACGTGGTGAAAAGAGGAGAGGTGATGAAAGCCTTGCATAAGATGAAGTGCGGCAAGGCGGCTGGAGTGGATGGAACTACAGGTGAACTAATCATCTTACCTTCCTGTGGAGTATTTGTCTGACGGTGTGGTCGCGGCCTTGCTGGCAGGCATACATCAGGGGGGTGACGCCCTCGCTGGCTCCAGGACCCCCCGGATCCTGGGGTTGCTCCTCCTTCCCCAGCCCTCCCCCAGGCACACCCGCAACAGCCGCCGTCATCCTCCGACCTGCGAGGGGAGGTGGGGAGAGTTAGGGATAGGAACAGTTGTGGGAAGTGTGCAAGTTACAATGAGGGCATTTCCTTTGAAGAGAGAGAGAGAGAAGGTAAAAAGAGAGAAATCTCAAACTTTTTAATCTCTCTCTCTCTCTCTCTCGTATATCCAGCTGCACGCAGGTTTAAAAATTAAGGCGCCAAAATTAGCTACCTAAGTCTGGTATAAAAAACAGATTAGCAAAAACCGTTAGTTATTTCATTCCATGGACAATTATTTCAAAATTTACCATTTCGTGGCAATTCTCATGTTAGCTTTTTCTAAACATTTCAAAATCATTTCACGGACAAATTGCATAGTCCTTACAAAGACAGAGTATAATGTTTCACAGCTTTTTGTCATAGACTAATGTCTCGACAACTGCATTCCTCCTGATCATTATAAAGTCATTTCTTAAATCATATGTCCGAATGATTCCAGTTTGTGATCGCCTGTGGTAGATACATCCCTATAGAAGAATAAGATATCTTTACCACTTACTTTAAAACTGATAAACAGATAAATTGGTTCAGTTAAAAACCAGGTGGACGAAGGGTACGACCCTTGAGCACGCTAGTACGACTCTCATGTACTTCATCCTTGGGTATGATGGTCTGGCCGTTGGCCCGAGCCTGAAGGATCGACTGCCATGCCCACTGGTCGAAGTATCATGCACAGGGATATTGACACATTCTAATAGGGACACAGACCATCATCATCACGCAACATGGTATGACGAAGTTCCATAACTGTAAAACAAAAATTGCTGCCTGTTAAATATTATGGTTATTAAGAAGTTGTAGAATTCAGCAATAAATTTATGACCTAAAGTTAGTCAGAAGTCAGCAACACATCTGTGGCTTCGGAAACTTTGACCACATCCAGATTTCCTCGAAAGCTTTGCTTGGTCGTTACGTGGGTCAGAGATCATACTCATAACAAAGAGGGTTACGTTATCTCTCAGGTGAATTAATGTTTGTTGTATTTAATGCACGAGTGTTTCTCTTAACTCCGGCACTATTTACAGAGGTCAACAAATACATGCTGAATTGAAATCAATTATATTTGTCTACAAACTTATCAGAAAAATATGTGAAGTCCTTGTAAAAATCAGGTTTTCTAAGCAATTTGCACCATCTTTTTTTGCACGGCTGTACGACCGAAGCTGTTATGACGGAGAGGAATACATTGTTTGCGTTGGTACTAAAGCTATGGCCCCTCTGCTGACATACTAAGTCCTCATCCTCTGCGTCATACAAGCTGTTCACTCGTGAAGACAGCATCCGTTTTTCATTCTTATTCTGCAGTCTTATGCTCTCTATCTAAAGAAGAGGAATTTTTAAAGTAGACCTTTATTTCACCTTTTCCAGTGATAGTCAAGTCTTAGAAAGCCCTTCGCTGTTGGCGCCTGTGATACAAGGCTTAAACTGCTGTGTTGTTATGCTGTACCCGCTGAGCTCAGCACCTGGGTCTCCCTGGTCATCAGCAATATGCACTGCCAGAAAATCCACACGACCTCTGCTTCATAACTCCTCCTTACACGTCGGAAGCCACGGCTCGTGCGTCCTCGACAAGAAGCGTGGGTAGAATCTGATCCAGGATTATCGTCTGCGGTATTCCTCGACGACAGAAGGGGATAG
The DNA here is from genome assembly GCA_038088735.1 of Panulirus argus. Lineage (NCBI taxonomy): Eukaryota > Metazoa > Arthropoda > Malacostraca > Decapoda > Palinuridae > Panulirus > Panulirus argus. Next base: position 7,414 of record JAYMFT010097713.1, on the reverse strand, counting down.
GGATTGACCTATGTAGCCTCAACGCATTGATTAATGGTCAGTCCCACTGAGAGCTTGCCTGATCTTACAGAACGAAAGGTTAAAGTACAATCATCTACATAAGCCTCACGGAACAAGTTTGGGAAATGGTTGAAGAGAACATGCCATAACAGAGACCCGAGTGCAACTTTGCTACTCAGGAGTTTTCCCTCCTGCTGAAGGATTACTCCATTTTCCTGCACCGGGCAGCCTTCTGAAAGGATCTTCTCAAGCACACTCGCCAAGGAAGCGTCAGACGCTCCATCGGGGTCGCTGAGGAGGTGAAGATGTCTTGAGCGTCCAGGATATGCGGTGCCAGGCACTCAACTAGCTTTCAGTCAGTCCAGAAACTGGTTGTTGCTGGTTCCTTAGGCGTCGACGAGAACCAGGTGTGGGATGGCCTGCCGCTGTGTGCGCCTAACACCGCATATGTCAAAGGTTTGAGAAGTCGTCATCGCCTCTGCAAAAATTCCTAAATCCAAACTCTCTCACGGCAGACAAAGTTCATACATGAATCTTATTGCATCCTGAGGAATAACCTGCCCCAGGATTCTGTCGGCAACAGATGGCGAAGATGTGATTCTGTAAACGCTTCAAACAGCTCGACTTTTTTCTTTTCATGTGGACAGGATTACGTCTGGCCATGTTTACATAACTGTGTCCTTCAGCCGTAACAAAGGAACATCTGAAAGCATGATTAAACGGTTAGTTATATTCTTTTTTACATTTAAAAACCTCACCATTCCCATAATGTTCGAGAGAGAGAAAAAGAAAAATACAGCAGAGACAGTCATCTTTTATGGAGCTATCGTCAGTGTCTCTGTCAATATCCGCTGGCTCTGTCAATTTCCATTAACGTCACTCTCACTCTCTCTCTCTCTCTTTACATCTCGATTTGAGATTTAGAGATAAGAACAGTCGTGCGAGTTGCGCGTCGTCGAGTGTTAGATGTAAAGTGGAGGGAGCGCGTGTTTGTGGAGTGAATTCCAGCAACCCACGTGTCCATGAGGCAGAAAGAAAAGACAGCAATCTTAGCCAGAAAGAGAAACCTGACAGCCACTGCAGTGTTGGCTCACTGTCACCGACCCTTTCAATACCCGGATGGTAATACTCTCTGGGCAGTGGTTGCCTGGTATCTCCTGGCACATCACTGGTGTTTGTGATATGTTCACAAGGTTTCTAAATGCTTACTGAGGAACCTCTTGCAGGAGACAGAACTCTTGAAGCTAGACACTGGAGGTATTCAGGTGGGAGCCGGGTACTGCAGGACCTCTCTTGAATCTTAATCATTAACGAGGTATCAGCTGCAGTTCAATTATTCAACTTTCAATTGCTACTCTACTCTGTCTGTTTTGGAGAACGGATGGAATATCATTTGGTCGTCGTGATAACTTTTTTATGAGTTCTTCTATTGCTATTTTGTCGTTTTCATGCTGCCATTGACCCATGTCTTCCGCCGTTGGAGGGTCCAGGGTCATGGGTTTCACTCATGTCAAACTTTTCCGTCTTCAGCCTCTATGTACTGAGGATAAAATCTCCTCCTTCCCGCAAGACTGTTTGATGTGGAGTCCTCAGGGATCAAACGGAGGATCAGGAGAGACGAGAGCCCGCCACACGACTCAGCCTTGCTGTCATCCAGCTGTCCTTTGATCAGTTATGTGAAACGGTCGAGCATCTTGAGGGGCCTTATCTCAGGACACGTAGGTACAGCGTCACTACAATTATCACATTTGTGTTAGAGAATTTTACGCTGGTGTTACTCCGTCACTTAACTTTTTACATACAACACATCTTAACGTTCTGTATACACGTACTTATACACGCCCCAGCTTTGGAAAAGTACCCAGTCATCAGACAACCTGAGAGGGGACGATGAACGTGTCGGTTGGCTGTGAGCTGATGATCAGGACAGAGACTCGAACCCGAAGTCCGTTAGACTGGTGGGTCGCAACACTAACCACTGCGCCAGGGAGGCTCATGTGACCCACACATTCACTATGAATATTTCATACAATATCACTCCTCGACCCAACAGTAGACGACCACCGTCACCCACACTCAACCCTCTAACTTTCTTACTGCCCTACACCACATACTCTGTCTGCAACACACAACACAAACACACAACTCACTATGCTGACTTCGTAATGTTATTACAACATTCTATGCCGTGTCTGTACCGGGATATACTCCATCTCACCACTCTAGGTCTGCTCTGCGTCTAAAAAGCCTCATTTGTCCATTCTTCTTTAAATAAACCATATTTTTCTAAGGTTTTACTAATTGAATTCAGAAGAATCCACCCATTCTGAGAAAGCTGCTCTCCAAAGATCAAATTTTCCCAAAACGTAATTACGGAACAGAATTGAGAAGTCATATTCCTCTATCTCTTTCTCTCTCTTGATAAAAGAGACTAATTTGGCAAGATAAAAACTCGGAGAGCCAACGAGGCGGCCGAACACGCGACACAGAATCCATGGAAGAGTTTTGTGACCTAAAAGGAGATGGGTCATGGCTGAAGGTGTGGCCCAGGTGGTGGTGTGGTGAGGATGATCTGTTGTGGTGTGGACTGTGGTGAGGGTGGGCTGTGTTGTCGTGACGGCTGACTGTTGTAAGGGTAGGCTGTGTTGTGAAGATCAGCCCATTACTCACGACGGTACTTTAGCTGCCTATGTTAAGAATATCTTGCAGAATCAATATGACATTCTAGTCTGCAACGAATAAAGAGCTCCTGTTTTATCTTTACATAATCACTGTTCTTTACATAATCACCTGACTGAATATTAGGACTGATGCCAGAAAATGTGTGATCAGCCGATAGAGTCCACTATAACCTTGACCAGCTCGGGGGCTCTCATAACCCGTAGTGTTTGGCTAGCTTTGGGCACTTGTGTTATAATCACGACGCTCTGCTAGCTCAGGGCACCCGTGCTATAACTACAGAGTGCTTGGTAAGCTTGGGCTAAACGTGTTATAGCCACATAGTATTTGGCTGACTTAGAAAGGCTATGCTATAGCCACAGAGTGCGCCCGGCTAATTTAGGGCCACAAAGTGCTTGGCTAGCTTAGGGCGGCTGTGTTATAGCCATATAGAATGCTTAACCAGCTTATGGCGACTGCTTTAACGCCAGGCAAGTGTGTGGGTGGGTCAGTGAGTGTCTTGGTCACGGGAAAAAAATCTATTCTACAACTATAAACAAGTATTATCTATTTGACCTACTGTCCTACTTGTTCGTATGGGTCTTGCTGTGCTTTTGTGAGTAGTTATCGATTATTCTCTCTCTCTCTCTCTCTCTCTCATGAGTCGCCATGAATCATAAATGCTACGCTCTATTCCTTTGTATACATATCACTAGGTAACCCATGGTCTGCGCATGTGCGGCCCACTTTCCTCATTTTGACACGCCTACTTCTCCCTCTCCCCCCCCCTCTCTCTCTCTAAGAAGCAAAAGTGAGCGAGTGAACCTGATCGAAGGTTTACCTGTGGCGCGGGGGCGCAGGGAGGTAATTAGTAGTCATTACTGAAAGGAGTAATAAAGTAAGGCGGTTGCAGCAGAGAGAGAGAGAGAGAGAGAGAGAGAGAGAGAGAGAGAGAGGGAGGGAGGGAGAGAGAGACTCGTCTAAGGCTGGCCTTTAAGTGAATCAGATGACAATTATATTTACACACACAATGATGTTCACAAAAATCCACTTAGGCTCCCTACCCTGCCTTAGGATCTCCTCTTTAGAGCTATTTGCCTCGGTTGGGAGATCGACTGAAGGATCCATATCTAATCATTGACTATTATCCAGTAACAGGAGTGGGCGGTTGTCCTACAACAACCCACCCCACACCCCCACCCCATGATATCAGGTGCCTCCCGCATGAGGATAAGTAACCAGTAACTGAAAAAAAAAATCAAAAGTAACATTGACTGGAATAAGAACAATCAACAGTTATAATAAATCAACCCGTGACGTTCAGAGCCTTGATTAACGACAGAACCAGACATTACAATGTTGGCTACATATCGACCCCAGGAAGCGCCCCTTCCAGGTAAATCTATGTAATTACAAAGACCAAGACACGAGAAGTGGAACAGAGGAACAATTTGAGACTGGAAAGGACAAATGTCACTAACCCTCTAGGAACAGGCTCACGCCCAGGGTTTGGTCTGCAGTCTGCACCTTATCTTCTGTCTCTTTTTGGATCCACCTGTCTGTCTTTCTGTCTACCATCATAACTGTCCGTCAGTCTACTCATATTCCTACTCATTCATCCAGGTTTTGTTTGCATACTTACTTATCCATCTTTACATATATACGAGTATATATATTTCTATGCATCTACAATCTTTATCTAACTTCTTACGTACTTATCTACCCGTCAGTTTACTTATGTATCCATACGTCTGTCTAATTACTCCCTACTTAACCTACCTATCCACCTATATGCTCCTTACCTATCCACCTGTTTATTTACTTGCCTCTCTTCCTATCCACCTGCCCTGCCTGCTTCCCTCCACACCCACCCATCCGCCCGTACGTTCCTCTCGCGTTCTGGGTGACCATCGGATTTCTCCCACCTCTGTATTGTGTTCGTGATGAGGCGCGTCGCAATGCACCACAGTGACAGATGACTGACAAAAAGATAATTCCAGGTTTCCCTCGATTCCAAGACAGATTTTGGAACCTTCGGAAACGATAATTCTGATGATGATAAATATTCCACATATCCAAAGTTAGATTCTAGGTTGAAAAGGGGGGAATATTCCTATGTGACTGGGTGAATCCGGATTCAGACTCTACCGTTTGTGACTCCAAGCGTGACGTCATTTTCGCAATCATTCCGTGCTAGGAAAACATAAACAATGTCGTGTTTCACTTTGTTTACGCCTCGCCTCATCACACAGACACACACACACTCTCTATTTTCTTTGAATAAACCTTGTTTATGACACTAGGTCAAGTCAGGTCAGGGTAGATACCTGAAAATAGATTTTTTCAAAGACTCCAAAACCTAAACACCAAAATCGTCCGAAAATATCTTCATATAAATACTTTTATTGCTGCACAAAGACTTCCATGAATGCTTAGAATATACCCTAAGGGTTGGGGGTAGGGGTACGAGAGGGATCGAATTCCTCCACACCAGATCTTGATCCTCTTGTGCCCCTGAACCGCATCCCCGAGGGGAAGGCCCTCAGCATCACCTGCTGAGTCAGGCTCTCGGCATCATGAGCTAAGAGAGAGAGAGAGAGAGAGAGAGAGAGAGAGAGAGAGCAATGTATGTGGGTGAGCGCAACATGAGGCCGCTGACCCCTGGGGGTCCAGTCCTGCCTGGCGCTCAGGAGAGACCATCAGGTCACCTGCCCTTCCTGTTTAACGTGAACAAGTTACGGCAGTTACCTTTGTCTTCTGCATCGTTCCCTCTTCCCAAGCTTTTTTGTCTCTAACTTTCTTGCCTTCAATCTCTCCGCCATCCATCTCTCTTCCTCTAACTTTTTCATTCTCTCCAGACATTCTCAAACATCTCCCCTTTGACATGACATAACAGAATATGCTGCCATGACAGGTTACGAGACCTTCTCACCATAATCACTAACGTTGACTGTTACATCATCATGTACCACAATCTGCCAGTTGCATCACGGACCATAATCTGTAGCTCTGAGTCCCATAATCTATAGCACCAAGTACCATAATCACAATCTGTAACACACGTCATAATCTGTCACTTCAAGGATGATTCTGTATGACAAGATTATACAAGAAGTTATCTTGACCCGTAAACCCACTTTAACGTATGAAATAATACAATAAGTACTGTATAGATGTATTAAGTTCTATGTGTTATCAAGTTACTGTATTTTGTTATATATCAAAATTACAACGGCCGCAAGACAATGTAATCTTAATATGGTTGACTGCTATACAAATGCATGAAGCTGTATGCTCTATCATGTTATCATACATTGACCTACATTACATGATCATGATAAGACGGACGAGGTCACCCAGTTATCCGGCGGAGCGTGAGCTACACAAGCCCAGATGACTGGCCAAGGTAATTACTTTCTGCATCGTAATCAAAGAGGCAGAGACCACAGGCCAACTTAATCACCCCAAGGTACATAGCTTGTGAGTGACCCCGGGACACAGAGCTCCTCCCCCTCCTTTACATGAAGCCAGGTGAGCGTCCCGAGAATTGTGGAGCTCAGACCGAGACCCGGTCGGTCGGTAGTAAGGGAGGGATGACACACGAACTGCTAATCAGGATTAATTCTTATCAAAGTTTCGACCGTTGTCTTCCTAGGAGAACATCCCCCCCTCCTCCCGAGGAAGACAACTGCCCAAACACTGGGAATTAAATCTTGATTACCATCTCGTGTCTCATCCCTATCCCACTACCTGTCTCTCAGAATGAACAGCACGCAAGACCAGCTCCTTCCTGCCACAAACGCTCGTCAAATACTTTCTTGGTAACGACTTGCTCTCCCTGTGCCTCTGTATCTATGGATTAATCGACTTGCCCTGAAGAGGGAAGGCACTGGGAGTCCTCATGACTTTTAAAACTATCTAATGTGACAGCCATAAGGAGGATTTTCCCTCTTCATTTGATATCTTGATGCCAACAGCAGTCTTTAACTCTCAGGAAAACGTAATTTCCTTTCAAACGTTTGAGTAAAGAAACGTTTGAGTCTTAATGCTGGCAACAGTTCTTACTGTAATGAAATCAAAAATACAAGTAGGGATGGCTTGAAGAATGGGAGAAATGTGGGGTTAAAACAATCAAGACAGAGAGAGAGAGAGAGAGAGAGAGAGTGTGTGTGTAACTACCCAATTATGAATGGCTGTTTGTAGTATACATGAAGGGAATTCTACACTCGTGGGGCCCCGTCTCTTGAACTTTATCATACAACTATCAAAACTTATGTACGCGCATACTGTCTATTTTCACATATTCATCATACTGTTTACTCCATACATCCACACTGCCAAATGCTTTCTGACGGTCCAGATGCGTACATAAAACGCTATTTATTTTTTCCAAAAGAAGGAACAGAGGAGGGCCAAGTGAGGATTTTTTAGGCTCGGTCATGCTGTGGCCAAGTGAGCAAGACAATTACATTGCTTTGAATGTGAAGGTTTGGCCTTTGACCCGACTCATAAGGGTCAGGTCAAAGGCCAAGCCGTCACGCCCAAGCACAAGGGCGGCGCTGATGTGCTCCAGGATTGAGACACAGATGTCGCCTGATCATTCAACTCAAATGGGTTGTTAGGATAACGAGAGAAACGGATCGTGGAACAAACAAGTCTGGTTCTCAGTAATGAGGTGATCGCCGCAAGCAGAGGGAAGCTCGAGAAGCAGCCGTCCCCCTGGACTCCCCGCCCACCTGGTACGATACCCTCCGTA
>JAYMFT010097702.1:0-13848 GCA_038088735.1 Panulirus argus | reverse complement strand
ATATATATATATATATATATATCAGATATGTTTACTGAATGCATATACCAGATATGTTTACTGAATGATCCTTTTCTGTGTCTTATTTGATGGCTGAGGAAATAGCCAAGCTTTAAGAACATCACTAAGGGAAATTCTTTCCCATTCTGTGTGGGTAACAGTTGCCCTCAGTCTTTCTTGTGTTTGTTACCTTTTCTAAACTGTACTCAGACTACTCTGACCTCTGGATATGTATCCAGGTATTTCGCACACGTACTTATAGTCCAGCAATGAAGAGGTTGTCTGTGTGAGACGTATTAGCTCGCGCCTGCACGTTTCCAACCGGCCTAGCCTAGTTTTAAGTACACATGTCCCTAGGATACGTTAGGGTGGTGAGCTGTGTGTATACAGCTGAATCATGATCATTCCTCATGGCAAATCTAAGTCGTAAAGCTAATATTATTGCTTGCGCTGTCACACGACCTACAAATTGTACCTCAACCAGACACGCAGTTAATTGATGCTCATTGGCAGTGTGCGTCAAGTAAATGCGAGGCACGAGAGTGAAGCAAATCATGACACAGGGGTTGGGGAATGTGCGTTCACAACGCCCCTGTGTCATCTTCTCAACGGAGACAATTGGCGTCTCGGTGTCATTGTTTGACCGGACGCACCCTCCTGACGAGGGTTCGAGTATATATATATACAGTTCATTCACGTTAATAAGCTGTTATTTTATTAAGTGGCAACTTCAGTTCACGTAGCTTTTAAGTGTTCAGAACCCCTAGGGCTTAAGTAAGGCAAAGGAGACGGTTCGAGGGAGAGGGAGAGTGTTAGTGTTTTAACTCGTAACGTAAGCACACTTAACTGCTTTCAAGGAGAGCTTCTTGTGCATTCACCAAACTTCTCAAACAACCGTACACTATTGAAGTTCGTAGACTAATAACATACCCTACCCAAACTGTCATCATCTCATATTATTTCTTGCGTGATTAGCGTTTTTAGAATGAATGATTTTCATGCATTTTGCCTCAGATGAATCAGTTGAATACTATGCTTACTTTCAGCATTTTTCTTTTTTATATTTCAAGATCACGATCCAAGACTATCCAGTTGTGTGTATGCATAAAAACATTTTTCGAAGGTAAAGTTTAATTTATCAAACAAGGCTGTAAACAAGTGCAGAGTAAAGCTTGCAAATCATGCATGATAAATGGGAAGATTGGCTTAATTTATGCACTGCTTGTTGCGTGTACTCATGTAATCATTGGGGGGGATCTTGCGCACCATCCGTGAGGTAATTATATTTTGAAATCTGGTCACATATTAATGAGAGAAATGATGTTTGGTTGTTAATAAGTGAAAGACGATTTTCATTATGTACATATTAGAATAAAAGATGCAACGCGATGAGATGTTTAGTACTAGAGATAGGAATCCATTGTTCTTAAAATTTTATCATCTGCTTTATCCAAAAGGCCAGAATTTAAGACAGAAATCTCATTAATAAAAGAGGTAGAAATCTTACTAATAAGAAGACAGAAATCTTATTGATAAAGGAGGCAGAAATCTTATTAATAAAGGAAGGAATTTAAGGAAACCTGTCGTTGATGATCTTCCGTTAATACAACACTAGGACACTCGTCTCGTATTCTAGGATTCTTCATTTAGAAAACATTGAGTTACGCTTGAGTTGCAATGCATTATACAGTGCTCGTGAAGTAAGGGGCTGGTTTTCTTTGATGAATAAAGTAAGAACATGACACTTTACTGAACTCATGAGCTTCATATATATATATATATATATATATATATATATATATATATATATATATATACTTGCCTCCTGTCGCTCCTTACCGTGTACAGAGAGAGCAGTGAGACGTAAAAGGAAGAAAGGTTATACCGGTTTTATATTCATTTCCTTTGCTCTGAATAAGGATTACCTCGTCAGATATTTATCGTGATTATATATTGTGTGCCTCTGTATAAAAGGCTAATTGTTAAGGGGCAAAGTCAATTGCGAAAGGTGGCATATCAGGCTTCATTCTCTCTGTAATATAACTAATTAATGTTCGTTCGATCACTAGATCGTGGTACTAAATTCGGCTGCTCTCAAAGAACTACGAATATAGATTTTCAAGGAGGGTGAGTAGTATTGGGATATTTGTGACAGCGATACCCGTGACGATAGAACAATTTAGGGCGTTTACTGAGTGAGTGGCTGGCTGTCTGTCTGTCTTGGTTATGAATGGTTTAAAGCGACGCCTTGATTGTCCCCTGTATATACAAGCTCCAGTAAAATTTTTTCTTTATTGTCGTAAAACAATTTTGTGTTTGAAGTTAATCGGGGAATATTTATCCTGGCATTTGTTTGCTTTCACGAGAAATATTCATCGAATGTATGTTTGTCCTCTGAATTTTTTGAGAAGTCATCTGCAAGAATAGATAATATTAGCAGTGCCTAAGTTTATTTACCTTAATAAATGTTGACAGGACATGAGATATATCACAAAACGACACGCACACGCACACACACACACACACATACACACCTTAAAAAAAGTTAAGAATTACTTTCATGGTATAAGAGTATTGGGGAAATGGAATAGACTTAGTAATGAAACTGCGAGGGGAGACAACAGCCAGATGCTAATAAAGTTTTATTATAGGAGATGAGGCCCCACGTGTGTAGAACTCCCTTCCGTACAGTACAGATAGGTAATTACACACACACACACACATACACATACACACCTAGCTGACGTATGATATTTAAAATAACTTTTTAATATAGCCATAATGACTACGAGAGGACTGTTGATTGGAATACAAAAGGGAAAGAATTACCACGTCGAAGGAACAGGAAGGAAAGAGGCGGTGTTGCAAACAGTATGGGAGGAAAAGGTGTGTTGTGTGGTGCTGTGTGGCGGGCCACTGCCATTGATTATTATCCCGCGTAGGAAATCAATACTGTTGGCGCAAAGTACCTGCTCTCCGCAGAATATTTAGTGTGGAAAAAAAAAAAGAAGAAAATGCGCGTTACAAAAGAGCTTTAGAACCGGTGTCATGTCGTTTAGCTATGGTCGAGTAATACGAACATGTTTCTAGGTCACTATCTCAGTCGATCGACTCTGCAGTATTATAAGGATGGACAGCCAAGACACCCATCGGACGCAGAACAGCTAAACTCAAAAATGTTGGTGTAGACAAGAATATGACTAGATTATGTACCTGTCATTCGGTCGTTACTCAAACCTAACAAACCCAAAACCATAGCTAGAAGTCTTCGCAAATATACCGGGTCATGAGTGCGGAAAATACTGATTGTTGGTGGCTTGTACAGACGGCAGATCGAGAAGCTTATGCCATGATGTGCTTCCCCTTACGATTTTGTCGAGATTCTACATTTTTATGGGTCGAGTTTGAGATGGAATATATTTTGCGGCCTTGGCTGACAAGATGGTGCTCAGGCGGGGAAGCCAGTACCTGCATAGAGCTTAGTTGCAGGTGCTCAGGCAGGGAAGACTGCAGCCTCCCTCTTGTTATTTATTTATATCCATCTCCTTCATAGGGTGAAATATGATGTATAAACGTACGTCAGATCAGTAGAAATAAGAATAGAATCAAGAAATGCAAGGAATGGAAATACGTTATGGGGATAGAATTGCCAAAAATTTCTGCAAACAGGAAGTGGAATGATGTAGATGTTGAGAGATCATCCCTGAATGGCTTCTGATAGTAAGAGGAAAGCTGTTGCGCGTTTAATTAACTCAGCATCCCACATCAGTGACAGTTTCATGTAGGGATGATGTTTTTATAATCAAATCATCCCTATCCTTGTTTCCCTGATTTTTTGAGCACTTCTATATCTCTATTTTACGTTTCTTATTACTTTGCGCATATATATATATATATATATATATATATATATATATATATATATATATATATCTATATATATATATATATATATATATATATATATATATATATATATATATATATATATATATATATATGGACAGGTGAGAATATTCCATAGGACTTTGGATATATGCAGATGAGACCTCTTACTTGGTTGTAAGTATTTCTAGTGTTATGCTAATCTAGGCCTGAAGTCTGTGATGTCATTGTTATACTCCAGGAGTAGTTCATCTTCATCATCCATGTTTAATATTTGATTTGAATCTTGCTGATGTCCATTGCAAATCTCTCTCTCTCTCTCTCCCCTTAAACTACCACTATTCGTGAGAGATAATATCTGTACAGTTGATCTGTGAGATGTTATTAACCAATAAGGATGATGTATTCTCCGCTGCCTGTGTTGTTCAGCAGCTAAAGTCTGTGTTAGGGACTGAAAGGTTATGCGAGGACGTGGGCGTTGAAGGGAGGTGATGGGAGGAAAGGCTCGATGGGGATGATGCGAGGACGGTGGGGGCGTTTGAAGGGTGATAATGCGAAGATGGGACATTGAAAGCAAGTGGAGGGATGACGGGGGCATTGGAAGGCAGTTGTGACGAGGACGGGGTTGTGGAAGGGGCGTGTTAGCGAGGACGGGGCCTTGATGGGGAGATGGGGTGAGGGAGTACTCACGAGGACGGAACAGTATTTTGCCACGAGGTAGGGCTACTGTGCAGCGCTCACCACAGGAAGAAAACGAGCCGATGTTGCAGTATGTTAGAGACTAAATATGAGAAGAGATTGTTTGTTTGTGGACCTAATGCCAGCAGCCCACGTGTGGATGGGACAGAAAAATAAAGACTGATGTGGGACAAAGGAGTGAAACTTGTTAGAACTTTAGTGGCTGTGAAGGGAGAGAGTAAAATAAGTACAGAACAGTAGATGTTATGACTTGGAGAGGAGGCCTCTAGAGGCAGGTTGAGACAGACCAAGTAAGGCCGGGGAAGGAACTCGCCATAACCGTTACGAGAAATATGATGAAAATAACCGTTGCATTGATTGGATGCCTTACAGTGAGGCGGAGACGGGCTCCCCACCATGTAAACAAGTGCTGTGGTTCGCATCTTAGTCTCCCTATTTCCGCGTCAGAAAAACTGTACAGCGATACAGGGCAACGCACTATTGTGTATTGTTGTTGGCGTTCAACCATCGGTGCTTAAAAGTAAGCTTTAGTAAAATATAAAAATCCCACAACGGTTGATATATCTCCGAATAAATATTCGTTGCTGGGACGACAACTCATTATAACCTTCGAAAACGCATGCAAACGTTTTAGAAAGATGAGATTTTTTTTTTATATTCCCCATCTACCGATTTAAAGCATTCTATGCGGATTGAAAAGCGACTGCGTTGATTTTAAGGATAAGCTTTTGGCTGCAAAGTTTTTCTTTTAGACGGGTGTTATTTGTGTTAGACGCGAAAAACCTAGTAGTGTGTTCCTGGTTACATACTGCGCCTTCGGGCCTTAAGAGCGCGAATGGAGTTGGAAGTAACTGATGATGAGTTTCTGGCTTTTTCAAAAGAGGTTATTCCCCGCTGCCGCCACAGAAGCCGGTATCCTCGCAAGCCTTAATATACGTCTGCTTCTGATGTTATAATGATGATTTTAACTTTCCTCCGTGTGTGTGTATGTGTGTGTGTGTATAAACATTTAGATCAGATCATATATTCACATTTAGGATCCCTGGATTATGCCGTTTGGGCTTGGAAGATGCGTAAACATCGATTACGTCACGGTATCCCTGAATCATTCCTTTAGGAGGTTTTGTACACGATGTATAGACCCTCGGATCAGGTCATATAACAACCTGACGTTCCTTTAGAGGACTCGCTTTCCGAATCAGTATAGGATATCAATAATGAAGGCTCTTGGAACACGTTAATTGGATGAAAGGATCTTCCTAATTCTTATCTCTTCCTCCTTTTTTTTCATCTTCCACCTTCCCCATTTTATTCATAGCCTTTTGCATCCCAGCTTTATAATGTTCCTATTTCTGTTTGTACTTTACCTCCTTCGTTTTCAATGTCTGTTTTAACTACTGATCTTAATGTCTGTAGTCAGTGTCAGTGTATATGGCCAGTGTCAGTATTGAACTCAATGTTTATAGTTACCTTCAGTGCACTAACGTTATTGTTTACATGGTCAGTGCCAGTATTGACCTTAATGTTTACATTCAGAAAGGTAGGGTAATAGGCTTAGTTTTAAACAGCTTAAAGATAAGTTAATAAGCTTTGTTTAAAATAACCTAAAGATAGAGTTATAAGCTTGTTTTTATACAGAACCTATAACCGTATTGTACACAGCACAATATGTTACTTCTTATTACTTCGACAACCATTATATATTGAGTCCATGGCTTCTTTATCTTTCCTCTTTTTTTATTAGAGAAATATGTTCATCTGTGGACACCCAGTCAGTGAGTAAGTATATGAGCAATTTTTAAGTATTTATATATTATTGAAATGGTAAACAAATACGGTAATGGTTGCCTCAAATCCAGATGATTGTGTCAGTCACAGTGAAAGTAAGATATTAAATGCCTACTCTCAGAGATGTATTATTTAACGACTTTTTATTTCATGACGTACAGCCCGAATATACAGCGCGATTTGATAGGAATTACTGTAAAGAATTAAAGCATTGAACGCCAAAGTCTGATTACTCTTGTCTGTTAGATTTACATAAACATGAATCCTAATCTTACTCATGGCAAAATGAAAAATTAATGCCAGATCAGTGAAATTAGATTTCATAGAAATGCAGAATTTTGATACAAATATTCATTAATCTTATACTTCAGATATTCAGGCGAGAAAATTGTTTTGAGAATACTAATTTCATAACGGTAAGGGAGAGAAAGAAATTTGTATGAAAGATTTGTACAAAATAAACTAGTTCAGATGTACTAGTCATGATAAAGATGGTTACGTTTGGTTATCAAACAGCTCAAGATATGAAATATTCGGAGAAATTAGGATGAAGGGTTCAGGGAGAATCACAGATTGTTTTCAGTCGAGAAAATGTAATTTTGAAAAGTAACTTAGATCTTGAGATCAAAGCAAGGATGCTTCGTTTTGAAAATATTGTGAAAAGGGAAAAGATTAAGTTAATTTATTGAGTTTAACGGCCAGCGACCAATGGTGAAGATCATTAGGCCTGACCTTTAAACAAAAAAGATTAATGTACAAGAAATTTGATAAATAAGAGTGGTCTGTTTGGAAAGTGTTGGGAAGAACGCAGAAATAAACAGTCGGTTCACCATGAGTATCTACCAGTACAGGAGAGGATACATATCCACCCCTTCATACTTGATCGCCGTTTCCAGCGATAGCGAGGTAGCGCCAGACACAGACGAAGAAAGGCAACATTCGCTCACATCCATTCCCTTGCTGTTATGTGTTATGCACCGAAACCACAGCTCCCTGTTCACAACTAGGCCCCACAGACCTTTCCATGGCTTATCCCGGACGCTTCATATGCACGTCGACCCCAGTATACTACATCGTTCCAGTGCATTCTATCACACACACACACACACACACACACACACATACACACACACATATATTCCTGTCTACGTGAAATCAGGGAATATTTTGATTATCATATGGAAAAAATGAAAAGAAATCATGGATTGATCATCGTATGTTTTCATAATAATTACCTCTGAAAAAAATTAGTGAAATGTTAAAGATGTGATTTATACCAGTTCTTTACACACTAGAAAAAATGTGCACAGAATATTTATTGTCTGGGTTTAACATATTTCAACTGACATTTCTGCGAACAAAGTGAGATTGAAAGTGAATTGGCTCCTTTGTTAAACAACTGTTGATAGGGTGGTTTACAGGGCCGGAGATCGGATTAATCTGTCTGAAACTGAAACCCCTCTCTACATGCTACCGCCGTCACCGGTAGCAGTTTTTATAATGGTACAAAAAATGAAAAAAGAAAAGATTTTTGTGTATACATCTCTGGTTTGATGATTATTTAGCATTGGACGTTAAGTGAATCTTACACATAGCCTAAATCTCATCAAGAAAAATTATTGGACATGTAGCCTAATTTCGAATCTGTGTATATATATATATATATATATATATATATTACAAATGTGCAAGATATTTAGATATATAGATTTCTGAAATTAACAAATACTGGAAGTGGCATTTTTGTCGAAATAGTTGATACATTATTATCTGCATTGTTTGGCAGCTACATTTAATATTATACACTACATTTATATCTCATATTTATGTATGATCTGATGAAATAGTCATTAATCTTAGATGTAACACACTTTATTCCTCTTTGTAATCTTTATGCTCAGTTTTAACACAAAAACGAGATCTGTCTAAAAGCAATTTTAACAAACTTATATTGACAACATGCATTATTCGCATCCCGGGGATTTATAAACTCACAAGAGTTTATGAGAAGCGATCGGAACTCCGTAAATAAACGTTAGTTTAAACACCTCAGTAAATTAGCTGTTGACCTGGTATCCTTGGCAACTGCGTAAAAAGTTACCAGTTTGGCATATTTTAGTTCATGATTTACATCCGTTATGATCGATAGCCACAATTGAGACTATATAAGCGGGGTTATTTCTGTGAAGAGGGAATATAACTATACCAGTGCTCGTGATGAAACTGAACATACCTAGAATACCCAGGGAGTTTCCTGAATGGCAAAAATGTTATACTTTAGGAACACAGAAGTAGGTCAGTCATATGGTGCCAGATTAACGTTGGGTTAGGAGTCTAACGATTTTACTGTAATGTGCATTAAGGTAAATGGAATTTGTCCCTTTGTACTGTAATTGTTTTATTATGTAGCTTGAAGTAACGTAATTGAAGTTGGTGCCTGTGCAGTGTTAGAGTGAAAGAATTCAGATATCGCTGTGTGTGTGTGTGTGTGTGTGTAATAGTAGTAGCAGTAGTTGTCATCTGTAAATTCTGTTTTAGGTTATTTGTAAATGCAGTTCCCCTTAGTTCCGTGTTTAATTCTTGCCTATCTCCTCTTCCCTCTGGTGGTTGTTTTTTGATAACTTTTATTGTGTAAAGATTTAGTGGAAGATTCACCGAGGTTCTTGCTGCCAGCATACAAAATTTAGGTTAGAGTATACATTTTTCATTTCCTTGTTTATTCATTCAGCCACAAAATTGGTAAGGGTTCTGAAGCGCAAGGAAAATTCGTTCTTATATTAAATAAGGGCACAACTTAGCCCAAAAATAGGACCGGGGAAAGTTTCCATAGAATATACTTAGTGGTTATTTTGCCGACTAGTCAGGACTTGTGGTTCAGACGTCTTTATACCGACTGGTCGGCACCGGTCTTTCAGAGTGCTCTTTTTTTGCCGACTATCGTATTTTTCCCAGCGCCATCTCTGGGTTATGGTTGGCGGTAGCCCCTCGAGGGGTCGGGAGGGACGGACGGGTGGTTAGGTAAGGTTGATCAGTTTGACAGTTGTAACCCAACACTTTCCTTAGACTTCATAATGATGACGGGTATGGTTTCCTCTCGGTCTTCTGAATTCATATTTATGCGAATCTCGATATTCGCGAACAGATTTCCAAAGGAAAAGGCGAATTAAACACCAGTGATGAAGAAGAATGAAGTAAAAGTAAAGTTGTCGGCAAATTAGTCTTGGAAGACCTTACGTTACCTGGGAACCCAGGTATTTAACTTCACCACTTACTTAACTGGTCACCTTGTGGCCCAAATGGTACTTGAAATATAACAACATTACATTCACCGTCGAACCTAATCAGACCTTCCGTGCTTTTACATTAGTAAACCCCACAATTTCCCTGTTTCCCAAACTTGGCTTCGGTGCAGAGCTAAAATAGATTTTTATCCTTATTTTAATGTTGTACCCCAGCTACATAAGTTATATATTACATACCCGAGTACCCCCAAATGTTGTAACTTTACATCTGGTGCAGAAAATTCGACAAAATAACTACAGCTTATTATTATTTGCGTTATTTAAGTGACTTAGGTTTTGTCGTTAATAATATAACTGGTTGAAGTGAAAGTATGTGACACATTCAGCAATTAGATTTATCATCAGCACGTCGAGAAGATAACTACACACCGGTATTGCAAGTATAGTTTAGTACATGATAGTTTCCAGCATTTTACGTGTTTATAGTATAGCACTCTCTGGCAAGAGGCCATTGGAACTCTGGTCATAAACAAGTTTCTTGCCATGAAAACCATCATTTACTGTTTTATGTTTCCAGACTCGTGTAATGACACTTAACGTCTCGAGAACAATGCTTTACGACTTCAGGGTAAAGAATGTAATGTAAACCATCATTCATTATTCTTGAACGTGCAACTTCTCGTGCTGTTTCATGAAAGGCAACTTGTCAGTTGCCAAGCTTAACAGACTTATTTTTCAACATCGGAATTCATTAAAGTCTTAAAACGTACTATGTCAGACTGTTATCATGAAGAAGGTATCTTTCTTTGATCTCTCTGTCTTTTATTATATTTTATGACAGATTAACTTGATAGATGCCAAGGTTACAGCTTGACCCGTTTTGTCTTCTTGTTAGTTTTGACCCAGAAACGATATCTCTCAGCTTTGGCGCGGGTGGTAACGTCACCTCCTCTCAAATGCGCGTTAAAGAGTGAATTTGCTCTCCGTCTCCACCGTTTCTGTCACCGCGATCATATCTGGTTTGGGTCTACTGGTAGTTTATATTTTTTTTTCTCCCTAAAGGATAATTTGTCCCGCACCCGGAAAAGGTCTGATTGTATTGCATGGTGAAGTCTTTTGTGTAGGAGTGTGGTGGGCATTTTGCTTGGAGACTGACAAGTGAATATCATCTCTCTAAAAAAAATATTTTGTTCTTCAGAAAAAAAAGATAATCTTGATAGATGCCTAGCGAATTAGTTATAGATCATATTAATCCGGCATATTCATTAATTTTGCAAGTGTTGTGTAAAGCTTGTTATGAGACTGTTGAGTGATCAGCAAAAACTGCTTTGGTACACAGGTAATCATGTGTTAGATTTGAAAGCTGTATCATTTCCGTAATTTGATCTTGAGCCCCACACAGGGAAACCCAAACAAATAGCTATTTCCTTTTTTTATTAGCAGTTCACGGTAACAACACATCTGTTGACTTTTTACAAACATGCGCACTCTTTCCTGACCACTTTCTCATTCCTGACCGGGAAAACTGTCGACACAGGAGATGAAAAGCGTATATATACATTGTGTCACTCGATGCTGAATACGGACAGCTCTTGCATGCCTCTTGTTGGCCAGCAATTTCCCCACTGGAGTGGCAACAATAGTTGACAATTCTATTATAGGCTACACATGGCGAAGCTAGGCTCGGTAGTGGGGGAAGTTTTGGTCCGTTTGAAATTGGAAACTCTCTCTGTAGTCTCTACTTTTATTATAGGGCCCGATACACGCCACGCCAATAGGATTTCGCTATATACTAATTGCGAATTCTAGCACAAGCCCAGAAACGTTGAAATAAAGAGAATGTTCGGATAAAGGGGGTATTTCCAGTGTTTCCACGTCTGCATCGTTAATGCTTTCTTTAGTGCTCATTACATATGGAATAATTTAAGTGTAGCTGTGACGTTTGTCGGTGAAGCTAGGCCTTGGTATTTGCACTGTGTGGAGTATATATATATATATATATATATATATATATATATATATATATATATATATATATATATATATATATGCTGTGTGGTTAGAACAAGCCACCACCAGTAGGATTGTTTCGATCATACTGGTCATTCACGATATACGTAATTTAATTGTTCAGTTGTTTATGGTCCTAGAATTGAGACCTTTAAAGTCCAAGATGATAGCCAACAAACCAATCTACAGCTAATTTAAACACTTATTGTTATTGATGCTCTTTCTCTCTCTCTTTCTCTCTCTCTAAAGAATTTCAGCTTTTACAGGGCGCCTTAGAAACGGTATTTGGAGGAGGTTTCTCCTGTTATAACGGTAGTATTATTTACTTTGCAGGGGAAAAGAGGATAACAGATGTACGGCACTGACCAGTACCCCACAATAGCCCGTATACCACAGTAACCTGCACAGGACGAGGCTGGTGTTTAATTCATGGGACATGCGTTGGCTGATTGCAAACGGTGTGATGCATTAATGTCAATATTATTTTTGCTCTGTTTGTGTGTGACGAGTATTATCGTCTGTTTGATTTGCCAGCGGTCGGTGACCTTTAGATCCAGTAACACACACACACACACACTGACTTTATGCGTTTTGCAATATGTGTTAGCTGTGACATGATCTGGTTGCTCCTGATTATTGGACTATATCTCCTTTTTCCTCATTTGTGGTTAATTACCCCGCTGGGATAGCTATTAGGGTACAAGACTAACAACAGTTTTAATTGATTTTACGGTTAGGTTTTCGGTCAATATTGTAGAGACCTGATATCGAAGAGATTTATATTTGTCTCTTCTCTGTTTATCGTGATTTGTTATGAGACGAAATTCGCATGTTTGGAACCTACTGGATATTAAGGAATAATAGCAGTTCATAATTGATCAATCAATCTTGTTACAGCATCCATTTTAAAGTTCTGATAATGACCGTGGTAGTTTTGCGTGATGGCCATGTCATTACTGTGCAGTTTTTACTCATGTTGGTGCACGGGGCTGATAATCAAGTTTGAGTGAAACGTTGTTGTGGTTAAAGCGTACACGAATTGTGTCATGTTTATGAAGACAAGGCTCACGTTTGACGGGTAAAAGGCGGTTGCGTTTAATACATCCCTGGCTGTCATGTTTAATGACGGTCTGGTTCATCATGTTTGCTGCAGGTAAAGCTGTCGTGTTGAATGAAGGTAAGACTGTCACGTTTAATGCCTGCAAGGCTATATTCAATGAAGGCACGGCTGTCACGTTTAATGCCTGCTAGACTGTGTTTAATGAGGGCAAGGCTGTCACGTTTAATACCTCTAGACTGTGTTTGATTAATGCAAGGTTGTCACGTTTAATGCCTGCAAGACTTTGTTCAATGAAGGCACGGCTGTCACGTTTAATGCCCGCTGGACTATGTTCAATAAAGGTTACGTTGCCATGTTTAATGAAGGCAAGGCTGTCACGCTTAATAAAGGCTAAGCTGCAATGTTTAATGAAGGTTAGGATGTTGTGTTTAATGAATGCTATAGTCGTCACGTTTAATGATAGCGAGGCTGTGATGTTTAATGAAGGCAAGAGTTGTCATAGGTCGTCAGTGCAGGCTAGGCTGTCATGTTTATAGTGAATGTTGAGTTGTCATGTTTAATGAAGCGAGGTTTTGTCATTTGTACGGAAGGTTACGTTGTTATATTTAATGAAGCTTAGGATGCCACATTTACCTTGGAGGCTGCTTGTCATATTTAATGAAGGAGATACTGCCAGGTTAAATGAAGGTGAGGCTGTCATGTTTAGCAAAGGCGAGCATGCTATGTTTGATGAAATTTAAGAAGCACTCACGTAGAGAGATTCCAATTATGTGATTTCTGTTGTCATAAATTACGTGTACAAATTAATGATGTATATATGGTTTTTAAGGCAAGTTATATATTAAAAAAGAAAATAGTTTGGCTTTAAATAACGAACAAGAACCAACTGTCGTAAGCCGATTTGGCGCTGGCCACAGCACCTACTCCCAGCCGGAAGTAGTACATGACTAGAAAATGCATTTTTCCGAAACCTTTACTGTCGCAGATGCGTCACACTGCTCAACTCTCTGCATTAACCTTGAAAATGAATTTCTCGTAAGATGTCTGTGATTTACGTTATGCACAGTATACACAGAATATGAGCAAGAAACTGGCATATATATATATATATATATATATATATATATATATATATATATATATATATATATATATATATATATA